>PVJA010006695.1:0-71915 GCA_004027025.1 Myocastor coypus
TGGGCGGGGACTTCTAGAGTTTGAGACTTGATCCATGATCCCTGGGATTATGGGTTTTAGTACTGATGGGATTATGGGTGGAAGTACTTCTGAGATTATGGGTGTAGCCTAGGGCGGGAGCTAAGGCGGAGAGCCTGAATGTAATATAAGGAGAGACAGAGAGACAGACTGGAGCTCTAGCTGTTGCTGTTGCTCTGCTTCCGTGTTGGTTGGCTACCTCTGCCGCCATTTTGTTGCTGTTCCACCAGCATGAACTGGATGCTCTCCGCTCTGCTCCACTCAGCCTTGGGCCAGCCGAATATGGACTGAAACCTCCACAAACTGTGAGCTAAATAAACCTTTCCTTTCTTCATCTTGAGTGTCGGGTATTTGTCTCAGCAACGAGTAAAAAGTAACTAATACAAGGATTTAGACTTATTTTATTTTTTATTTATTTTGTAGTTGTCAAGTTTAAAGATTTCACTTTTTAGTACAATGGTTCCTTTAGAGAAAAATAAATCTGGCTATCAAATTGAGAATGAGGCAAACTGGGCAAAGCTATGTTAAACTCAATTATTTTATTTCAGGATAATATCTTGGTTAGAAATGCTACATTCATATTCATTTTTTAATAGTCCCAATGACTAAAAGCAACACATCATAAACTTGCTTTCACTGTTTAATTCGTAGAAAAATAGATCTACACATAGATTGCAACGCCTATGATTACAAACCAAGGGATACAAAGTGCTGGTGATGGCAGTCCGGCAAAGAAGATGAGCACGCCTTGGGGGAGTGAATCTAGGGGTTTTCTCTGGGGCAACCATAAGCAGCCAGTCAACTGTGGAGTCCTGCTAACTGGCCATACAGAAGCATGTACCTAGGATCACCTAATTCAAATCTTCTAACATGAGATCAAGCCATGTACCAACTGGTGCCAGTCTTATAGCACTATATCAAATGAGCTTCTGATAATTCACATTTATGAATTTAAGATATCTGTATATGAGCATAAATTGGAAAAGAGAACTGAATAATTTGAAATTGTGAACTTATTGAAATAATTTTCCATAGGAAGGTTTTAAAGTCTAATTTTTTTTCATTACCAGAGATTGAATTCTACTGAGCTATCTCCCCAGCCCTTTCCAGATTTTTGAAATTCATTTTAATGAGAAAAATACCAATAAAATGGTTTTAAAACAGGTTAGTAGGACAGTTACAATGACTTTTTTAATTTTAATTTTTATTATTTTTAATAAGAGATAACAATATGAGAGTTTCAAAACATGTTAGTAGCACATTTGGAATAGTTGAGACACTGCATATTGTTGTCCTCACAAATGTTATACAGAGCACAGGGTGCACTCGCGACAAATTTTCTAGTCAATATTGGTTCCAGAAAAAAAAAAAAAAACAGAATAGAAGAAAAAGTTTTCTTCTTTTTGAACTAGAAAGAAGTAGTTGTATACATAGTCCAGTGTTTCATAGCTGCACTGGGTTACCGGTGAAACTAGCAATGTTGAAGGCTGAAGGTTGCTGATTTAAACCTCTTACAGTTCATCATACTAATCTAGCTGTGTTTTATGCCTTGTAATTAAGCTTTTCTGCTGGGTGATCAAGTGTAAGCCAAAGCAAGGCCTGTCTAACAAAACTTTCATCATTTGTGCTTTCCAGGGTCAAATCTCCTCAGGATTAACTTTGGAACCATAGGCAGTGCTTTGTAGAACTGTTGCCAGTGTCAGCCATAGGGATGAGTCACGGCCAATGCTTGACCAGTTTGCTCTCTGTGAAAGCCTGAGAGAAAGGTTTTCTCTGGGTGACTCTCCTTAGACACACTATACTTCACTTATCCCTTTCCTCTGAGGTCCCATAATCTCCTTGACCAGAAAAGTTGGGAAACTCCTGAGTTATAGGTTGTTACAGCACAGGTTCTCTTATGTCCTGAGTCCTCACTGACCTTGAGGAGCTAGAGCTAAAATGGTGGTTATCTTTGTAGCCTTTCTTTTTCTCCAGTTTTTGGTCGGTTAAGTTACATTCTCAACCTTCCAGCAGAAAAGCTTCATGATACAACTACTTCATAACATAGGTAATTGATCTCAACCTCATTGCCTTTCTAAATATCAGACATCTTAGACTTAGCTTGACGTTGGTATTTTCCTTCAATCATTGATATTCTCATAAATATCTACAGATTATGATAAAAGCAGATACACATTTTTACACAGACATTTAGAAATCTAAGAATGTACAAAATTGTAGCCTTTCAAGCCTATGGTATTTTGCCTACTCTCTTATTATCAATTAATACCCCTTTTTATCTTTTTGTTAACCAATCATTTGCTTGAGAGAGTATAGCAGTGACTCAGTTTACAATAGAAGCAGCACACATCTGAAAGTCATGAATGACACAAATTCCAAGCGTGGTTTTACTGTTGCTTCAAAAATGTTTGATTTCCATTCAGCTGTGCTATGCCTTTCAATTTTTATTTCTTCTTTAGATTTCTTATACTACAGAGACTATACGATATTTACCAATGTAGGTCTGGTTTATTTCACTTATAAGTATAGGCTCAAAATACATCCATTTATATATGAAGTCTTCCAGGTTATCATTCTTTATAGCTGAGTAATATTCCATTGTATAGAAGTACCACATCTTTTTCAACCATTCTTCAAATGATGGGCATTTTGCTTGTTTCTAAGATTTGGCTATTACAAGTTGGCCTGCTATAAACATAGGTGCACAGATATCGCTATGGTCTGATGTTTTCAGTTCTTCTGGGAAAATTCCCAATAGGGGGATAGCTGGATTGAATGAGATTTCCAGTTCTAGTTTTTTAAGGAGCCTCCACACCACTTTCTATAATGCTTGAACCAGCAGTGGAGGATTCCTTTTCCCCCACAGCCTCTCCAGCATTTCTGGCTGGTTCATTTCTTTATGATAGCTGTTCTTTCTGGGGTGAGATGGTATCTAAGTGTTGCATTTCATGGATAGTTAGCAATGTGGAGCAATTCTTCATGTATTTATAGGTTTGCTGAATTTCTTTCTCTGAGAAGTATGTGTTCATCTCAGGTGCCCATTTTTAGATTGGGTCCTTGAATTTTGGGACCCTAATGGTTTTTAGTTCTTTATAGATTCCAGATACAAGACCTTTGTCTGAGTTCTTATTAGTTGAAATTTTTAAAAATTTATGGGACATCTTTTCATTCTGTTGAAAATTTCTTTAGACATCCAAAAACTTCTTCCATGGAGGAGGTCCCATTTGTTGATGCTTTCAAGTGTTACATGTGCATTTTGATTTTTGTCCATGAATTTTTTCCATGCCCCAATGTCTCCAAGATTTTCTTTCACTTTCTCTTGTATGAGATTTAATGCTTCTCTTTGAATATTTAGATCTTTGATCCATTTCGACTTTAGTTTAGTGCATGGTGATAGACTAGGGTCAAGTTTTAGTTTTCGGCATGTAGAGAGCCAGTTTTTCCAGCACCATTGGTTAGAGAGGCTCTCTTTCATCCAATAACCATGCTTGGCACTTTTTCAAAGATAAGGTGGCTGAGTGTGCTTGTATCTGATTCTGCATCTTCTAATCTATTCCACTGATCCTCAGGTCTATTTTTTGCTGGTACCTTGCTGATTTTATTACTGTAGGTTTATAGTATAACTTTAGGTCAAGCACTGCAATGCTTCCTGCCTTACCTTTCTTGCCCAGAATTGTATTTGCAATTCTGGGTCTTTTTTGGTTCCAAATAAATTTTAGGAGTGGTTTCTTCAGGTCTGTGAAGTATGTTGATGGTATTTGGATAGGAAATGCATTAAATCTGTATAATAATTTAGGGAGTATGGCCATCTTCACAACGTTGGTTCTTCCTATCCAGTAACCTTTTTTATTTTTTTCTTTATACATTCAGGACAGGGGATACAGGGTCTACACAGTCTCGCTACGTAGATCAGACTTGTAGTGATTCTCCTGTTTTCAGCCTTCCAAAGTGCTGGGATTACAGGTGTGCTCCATCATGCCCAGTCTCAATCGCCATCTCAGTGTGCCCAGGCGGGCAGGGGATCGAACCCTGGCCGCTGCACTCTGCTGAAGCAGTCACTATAGTCTGCTGAACTATAAGCCTATTTTCTTTTTTTTTTTTTTGCTTTTTGAGACAGGGTCTCACTATGCAGTTCAGGCTGGCCTTGAGCTCACTTTTGTAGCCCAGGCTGGTCTCGAACTCACATCGATGCTCCTGCCTCAGCCTCCCAAGTGCTGGGATTACAGGCGTGCGCCACCACGCCCAGCGAGGGTTCTTCCTATCCAGGAGCAGGGAATATATTTCCATTTTCTGAAATGTTCTAGGATCTCCTTTTTCAGAGTACTATAGTTTTCTTTGAAAAGGTCTTTTACTTCCTTAGGTTAATTCTTAAGTATGTTGTTTTCTTTGGTGCTATCCTAAAAGGTACTATTTCTCTAATTTCTCTCTCAGCATGTTTGTTATTTGTGTAGAGGAATGATATTATGTTTTATTTGTTGACTTTGTAACCTGCTATGCTACTGAATTTGTGTATTAATTCTAGTAGCTTTTTGGTGGAGTTCTTTGGGTCTTCTAAGTAGATTATCATGTCATCTGCAAACAGTGATAGTTTTACTTCTTCTTTACCTATTCTTATTCCTTTTATTTCTCTGTCTTGTCTAATAGCTGTAGCTAATGATTGCAGAATTATATTGAATAGAAGTGGTGATAGGGGGCATCCTTGACTTGTACCAGCTTTGAGAGTAAAAGACTTCAGTTTTTCCCCATTTAGAATTATGCTATCTGTTAGATTGTCATAGATGGCTTTTATCAGGTTGAGGTAGGCCCCCCTTTTCCAGTTTTCTGTAGGACTTTGAACATGAATGAGTGTTGGACTTTGTGAAAAGAATTTTTGGCATCAAAAGAGATGATTATGTGATTTTTGGTATTGGCTCTATTAGTATAGTGTATTGCATTTATAGATTTGCATATATTGAACCATTTTTGCATCCCTGGAATGAATCCTACCTGGTTGTGGTGTATAATCTTCTTGATGATTTGTTGTATTCTAATGGCTATGATTTTATTGAGAATGTTTACATCTATGTTCAAGAGAGAAATTTGTCTGTAGTTTTCTTTTTTAGTTGCATCTCTTTCTGGTTTTGGTATTAGTGTAATACTTGCCTTTAAGAATGATTTTGGAGGATTGCTTCCTTTTCAATTTTACTGAAGAGTTTGAGGAGTATTGGGGTTATGTCTTCTTTAATTTTCTTGTAGCATTCAGTAGTGAATCAATCAGGTCCCAACTTTCCTTTGTCGGTAGGCTTTTTATTACATTTTGTATTTCATTGACTGCTATTGGGTTAATGAAAGTTCTAATATTTTCTTGATTCAGTTGTGGTAATTTGTACTTTTCTAGGGATGTGTTCATTTCATCTGTGTCTTAAATTCTGTGAGAATAAAGATTCTCAAAATAGCTATTTATGATCCTCTGTATCTCTGCTAAGTCTGAAGTAATTTCACCCTTTTCATTCCTTATTGCTTGAATTTGAGTCCATTCTTTCTTCTTTTTGTTGAGGTTAGCTAGGAGATTATCAATCTTATTTAATCTTTCAAAGAATCAGTTTTTTGATTCATTAATTCTTTGTATTGTTCTCTTTGGCTCAAATGCATTAATTTCTGCTCTAATCTTTATAATTTCCTCCTGCCTTTGGGCTTTGGATTTAGTTTCCTCTTCCATTTCTTGTCGATTTACATGCTGTGTAAGATTGTTCATTGTTCCAATTCTATTTTCTTCGTGAGTTAGTTCAGCGCTACAAATTCCCCTCTATGAGCTGCTTTCATTGCATCCCACAAATTTGGGTAGGTTGTGTTTGAATTTTCATTAAATTTTAGGTACTGTTTAATTTTTTGTTTAATTTCATCTGTAACCCACTGGTTACTAAGAAGAGTGTTGTTTAATTTCCACATAATCCTGGACTGCCTATGATTTCTTTTGTCATTTATATCAAATTTGATTACACTGTGGTCAGATAATATGCATGGAATAATTTCTGTTTTGTTGCAGCTACTTAAGCATGATCTATGGACTAAAATGTTGTCTATTTTAGAAAACGTCCCATATGGAGGTGAAGAAATTGTGTATTTTGAAGTGGTTGGGTAAAACACTCTGTGTATGTCCACTAAGTACAGTTGTTCCAAGTTCTGGTTCAGTTCTGCTATTTCTTTGCTAATTTTTTGTCTGCTTGACCTATCGTTTTCAGATAAGGTGGTGTTGCGGTCTCCTATTAAGGTTGTGGTATTGGATATGAGATTTTTTCATGTCCATTAAGGTTTATTTTATATAACTTGCTGCTCCTGTTTTGGGTGCATACATATTTATGAGTGTTACCTCTTCATCATGAACTTTTCTCCTAAGCAATATGTAGTGGCCTTCTTTATTTCATTTGATCAATCTTTGTTTGAAATTTAGAATGTCTGCAAACAGGATTGCTACCCCTGCTTTTTTTTGAGGTGCTAGAGCATGTAGTATTGTTTTAAAAACCTTTAACTTTAAACCTGTGAGTTTCTTTTTGAGGTAAGTATGTTTCTTGTATACAGCATATGGTTGGATTTTGCTTCCTTATCCACTCTGCAAGTCTACTTCTTTTAATTGGAGAATTGAGTCCATTTACATTGATGGTTACAATCCAAATGTATTGACTTATGATTTACCTGACTTTTATTTGCTACTGTTTACCACTTTTTCCTCCTATGTTTAGTTGGTTACTCTATTTGCTGGAATCTTTCTTTTCTCATTTGTTGAATTTGGGTCGTTTTGGTCCCTCTCTAAAATATTTATTAGAATACTGTGTAGTGTTAGCTTTGATGTCATGAAATTCTTTAGTTGTTCCTTGACGTGGAAATTTTTCATTTCTCCCTCTTACTTCAAGGAGAGTTTTGCTGGGAATAGCAATCTGGCTTTAAATTTGTTTTCATGGAGGACTTGAAGCACTCTGCTCCATCCTATTCTTGACTTCATGGCTTGTGAAGAGAAATCTGCTGTTATTCTGATGGGTTTTCCTTTACATGTGATCTGTTTCTTTTCTCTAGCAGCTTTTAGTATATTATTCTTTTGCTGGATTTCTAGTATGTTGACTATTATACGTCTGGGTGTGTTTTCAGTTGGGTTGATGTTATTTGGAGTTCTCTATGATTCAGTTACCTGAATGTCCAATTGTGTTCTCATATTTGGAATTTTTCTGCTATTACTTCTGTCCATATTCTTTTTACAACCTTTCTATTGACTCCTTCTTTCTCATTGATTCCTATTGATCTCGTTACTCATTTTTGCATCATCTTGCAGATGTTAAATTATTTTTCCCTGAATCCTATTTTGTGAGTTATAGTCTGTCAAACTAAGATATCTCATAGTTCTCATCTATCTGTCAAGTTTTATCGATTGTCTGCTTTGCATTACTGTTCTGGCTAGAACATTCATAGCAATAGTTGCATCAATTTCTTGTTTTCAAAAATCCTGATTACAGAAGAAATATTATAAAGAATCAGTGATTACGATTACATAAATTAAAATTTTTGCACAGCAAAGGAACTCACGAAGGGTGAATAGACAACCTAGACAATAGGAATATTTTTCTCCTGTTACTCCTCAGACAGAGGGCTAATCTCTAAAGAAGTCAAAATAATTAGACCCCCAGATTTTAATGATCCAATCAAAAAATGTGCATCTGAAATGAATACACTTCTCAGATGAAGATAACACAGGGCAAATACACGAAAAAATGTTCAGCATTACTGGTCATTCTAGAAGTGCAAATTAAAGCAACACTGATATTCTGTCAAGTCAAGAAATCAATCAATAAAAATTGCTGGTGAGACTGTGGAAAGAAAAGAACCTTCTCTAGTGTGGTGGAAATGTAAACTGGTACAACCACTATAGAGTTCAGTATGGAAAGACTACACAGATAAAGAAGTATTTTGACAATTGCTAGGATGACTAGAGTAGAGGATAGTAGGACATGCATTTCCAGAGTTAGAATTAGAGTTAGTACCTGCATGAAACCCAGAGAAAGGAAAATGAGAATCCTTCACTTTGGTAAGCTTGTCTTTAGATAGCTGTGTTGGAAAGTAAAATTAATGATTTTTTTTTCTGGCCTATTAGGTTGAGAAGTGCTATGAGAATCTAATTCCAAATTTTGGGGGGCTTTTTATTATCTACCAAGTTCGAAGATCATCTTTTCTCTGTGTCTACTGGCATCTGTATCTCTTTTATTCATAGACATTTATTATTTAAAGTCTTATGCCAGTAGTTTTCCCCTCATAGATGTGTTACTGCACCAAATAGCTTGTGAATTATTTAAAGGAAGAACCACTATCTTCCTTTGGCAGATACATGTTTAACATCTAGTAAAAGTTTTGGCATATGGCAATTATACCTATACTTCCCCACCCTGAAGAGAAAAGTATGTGGATAAAACTACCTTGCCTTTCAGAAAGTTACTAATTTTTCAGAATCAATCTACATGGCACAATCTTTGCCTTTGATATCCCAATCAAGTGCTGAAACAAGTGCACTATTATGTGATGGGAAGAAAAGATTATTGGTTTAGATTTAGATTCAGAGTTCTAATTCTAGTTATATTATTGGTTTTCTTTTGGAATGAGGCTTATTGGCTATTGTTCTGCTATCTCATTTATAAAATTGGGTTATTATTGTCTGTCCTTTAATTGAAAAAATCTCTTTCAAATTCAATGCTGTTAAATAATGAAGAAAGCATAGTACTTTAAATAAGGGATAGGTGTATGTGACCCTGAGAAGGTATAGAAAGGGTTGTATCCTGTAAGATTATTTCTGGGGTTGCAGCAAACTTAGCTTTCACGACTTTATTATTTTGTGATAAAAAACAAAAGCTCAGAAAACAGTGACGGTAGCTGCAAATCAAAGACTAATCTTTAATCTAGCACTGTGGAAAAGAAAGTTGAGAACACTCTGGTCTGTTAAGCCATATTGGCACAAGGACAGCAGTCATAAAAATGCAGAGTGACAGGAGCACTAAAGATTAGCCTTTCTGGATGGCAGTCTCTTCACCTGTAAAATAAGACAGATGGAACAGCAACCTTTGAAGACCCCTTTGGTTCTAAGTTTATAGAATTCCATACCTCCTCAATCATGTCTGCTAGAAAAAAGTGGAGAGTCCAATTTTTCTCTTTATTGGCAGAATGGCAGAGCTGTTTTGCATGGTCTGGCAAAAACAGACTGCTGAATTCCAAGATTTCCCATGCTTGTTTGTTTCTATCTGGTTGGTGACTGGCAATCAGGAAGATGCACCATGGAAACTGACAATTCTGTAAATTAGTATGATTCTCCAGGAATAGGTTGGTAAAATTTTAGTAAGCCGGGTATGGCGGCAACTGCCTGAAATTCCGACACTCTGAGAGGCTGAGCAGGAGGAGGACTATGAGCTTAGTCTGGGTAATTAACAAGAACCAATCTCAAAATAAAGTGAATAAATAATTTTTAAAAAAGAGCTAGGGATATAGCTCAGTGCAAAAGCCCTGGGCTCAATCCCGGTACTGGACTAGCTGGTCACTGGAACTACTTCTTCACGCTATCCTGAGTTAGGGCAGGTAGTGGATTTACTCTCTGAAAGTAGGATTTACTCTCTGAAAGGATTTACCCTCTGAGACCTTTTAAATAAATGGCAGAGTGTAAATGTGAATTAATGACAGCTGCTTGGAAGTATTTTAGGGCAAGAGAATATCCAAGGAAAGTAAGGGATTGTTGTTAAAGGCGTCAGGCTATTAGGGAATGGGAGGTGGACTGGTGGCATACATGACTGCCAAGCTCAGATGAGAACCAGAGGCTGTGATGCCAGTCTGACAAGCCAGTGTATATTTAATGTGCACTGCTCAACATATACTGGGGTAATCAAAACTCACCCCAGCCTTGAGTCCATGTCTATATTTAATTATAGTAAGTAATTATATTCAGATATAAGCAATAGATTCTGTTGTTCGTCTGGGTATAAGGTGATAATTCTTTAAGTATACTTAAAAATTAATGAGTCTGGTTAGCACCCATTGTTGGTAGTGCCAACACCTGTTGGTGATGGCATCCCTGCTAGTTAACACATGGCTTGGTAACAAACAGCCCCCTCACTCACCAGTTGTTAGGAACTTGGAGATTGTGAACACATCAGTGCTTGAAACTGGCAAAACCTAAACGATGCTGTAGTCCATTCATAAGCAGAAGGGCAAATTATTTCTACTTTCAGCCTGAAAGTTTGACATCAGTTTACCCTGACCTACTTCAATTTTCTTTGCATAGTTGAAAAAAAATCTTCCTCTTCCTCAGCTGATGTTTATTGTATTCCACTTAAAGTGTTATTTAAGATGCCCCTAACTTTCAGAGAGTAAAACACTAACTGCTTTTCAAAGATTCTGAGTTTCATTAATTAAATCTACTTTCTTCTTTGATTTTTCCACTATTTATTTTTTCAATTTTGAAATATCATTTATTTATTTATTTATTTATTATTTATTATTTATTTATTTGGTACAAGGTCTTGCTGCAAAACTCAGACTTACAGTAATCCTCTTGTCTCAGCCTCCCCAGCAGTGAGTGTGTGCCACCATTACTGGTTTCAGTGGCCAGAAAAGCATGCCTGAGGTTCTGTATCCTGCATGGCATAGGGTTCTGAGAATCAAAAGTGGCTCCTTGCACTTGCCACATAGGTGTTTAATTCACTGAGGTTTTTCTCCAGCCTTTTCAGTGATTATTAAAGGAGTTTGAGAGCTGAAAGAATGTATCCCAATATTAGAAACATATAATTTGAGTGCACTTTCAATTTGTAAGGAACTACATCATCAACAAATTGTTTAGTAATATGATACAGTTAAAATATAAATATGAACTTGATTTTCAGAAAGACTTCCACATGTTGGTGGCCACATTTCATAAGGTGATGACATTTTCCTTAGCGCCTTTCTCTGTACAGTTAAATGATATTATTTTTCATATTTTCCCTACAAATCTTTTACTTTCAAAGATACTTGAATTTTAATTCTGGAGACTGTTTGAGTCTGTGGCAGTTAACATAACTGAGATATGATGAATTCTTGCCACATTCTAGATCTTGACTGAATGTTGGACAAATGCTATTTTATTTAGTCTTCAGGCCAACTAAGTGAGGCAAGATCTGGCTGGGGATTGAGCTGCATGCCTTCCAAATCATATTTTGGAATAGTGTAACTGTAAGTGGAGATGGAGATTTTAAGGAGGAAATAGAGGCTAAATTAGAACATGGGGGTGGCTTCTAATCTAACATGACTTAATGTCCTCATAAGAAAATGACATTACAATGTAGACAACACACATCAGATGTCCAGATAAAGGCCAAAGCAGAAGGTGCAATCTGTAAGCCAAGGAGAGAGGCCTCAGAATAAAATTAATTTTCTAACACTTTAATGTCAAATTTATAGCCTTCAGGTTTGTAAGAAAATGAATTTTAGTTAAACCACAAAACCTGTGGTGTTTTGTTGTAACAACTCTAATAAACTCATTTTGTTTTGGCAACTATTACCAGACCCAGTATTCTTTCTAATTCACATACAAATAATCTGAAGTTTAAGAAATTTGATGAAGTGTCTAAGATCACATGGGCAGTAAGGAGCTGATTTGAGACTTGAACTCATGTTACACATTAAGCCAGTATCTCTCTGCAACATACAATGGATCGTGCATTACTATACCCAAAGACACACAAGTGAAAAAAGTGCCGAAACTGGAAGAGGATTAGAGTCCCAATTTTTAGGGAAGTTGAGTACTCCTTGCTTCGGATATTCTTTCCAAGGCAGCAGTGGTTTTCTTAAGAATCCTTCTTCAAGTTACAGAATATGTTTTATTTCTAAAACTTTTCACTTCATTAAAAAAGAAAACGAAGTTTCACAATAAAGTAATAAAGACAAAAACAAGAGTTAATCATGGAATATTGCTATCTTTTTTTTTTTTTTTTTTTTTTTTTTTTTTTTTTTTTTTTTTTTTTTTTTTTTTTTTTTTTTTTTTTTTTTTTTTTTTTTTTTTTTTTTTTGGAGAACTGAGGATCAAACTCCGGCCCTTGCACTTGCCAACCAAGCGCTTATTCTGCTGAGCTATCTCCTCAGCCCCCCATGTTACCCTTTTTTGTTTTGTTTTTGGTAACAATATCATTTATGTGATAGTGTGGTTTACTGTGGACACTGGACCATAGTGCTGCTGTCATAGACCAAAGGACCTTCCCTAGAGTTTGTGGGGATAACCTGAGCTCCACAAAAGGAATGGAAACAAAGAGGAGGAAGGAGGGAGGGAAGAGCAAAAAGAGGAAGAGGATGGGGAAGAAGTGGGAGAATGGGAAGGAAATAGGAAAGAAGAGGAAGAGAAAGTCTCCCTAAGGGCTGGTGAGATGGTTCAGCGGGCTAAAGCGCCTGCTTACACAACTGCACCACATTCTGTGCCAGCCCCAACCCCAGGGCAGGCTGAGCTGGTCATAAAAAAAAAAAAAAAAAAAAAAGTCTCCTTAAATAAGGTTGGGATATTCACTTTTCCTTTCTTTTAAAACTTCTTCCTTTGTAACGAGATACTGAAATTTCTAAAACAATGACTTTATCTTTGCCTAACACTATATTCAGTAACCTAAGTGATCAGAATTTCTTTATTATTAGCACACATTAAAAATATGCCTGTAGGAACTCTCTGAACAAAGAGTATATTAATTAATTAATTAATATTTCATGATTAATTATTTGTATTGAATTTTAAAAATTGACAATCCAAAATTTTATATCATTATTTAAAAATCTCATGGATGTTACATAAATATGTTTAATTTAAATCAAAAACATTTAGAAAACAGTTAAGGCAAGACAATATCATGAAAGTTTCCATAGAGTATAAATTAGTTTAACAAATTTATCTGTTATTTAATTAGGCATATCAGACTCAATAGGAATTATAAATGTTAGAAGTACAACATAAAGTTTTTTTTTTTTTTTTTTTTTTTTTTTGTATTTTAGGGAAGGGTCGACAGGGTGTTCAGTATTTCACTACTAAATTGGACTCGTAGTGATCCGCCTGTTTACAGCCCTCCAAGAGCTGGGATTACAGGCATGCACCACCACGCCCTGTCTCATTTGCCGTCTCAGAGGGCCCCGAGGGCAGGGCCAGCACTGCAGCCTGGGGATTCAACCCCTGCGCCTACGCCTGCTTGCAGGCATGTTATTCTGCTGAGCTGTTTGGCCGGCCCAACATAACAACTTTTATGTTTCCCACTGCATCCAAAATTATGTCAGGTGGAGGATAAAAGCATTTTATTAAAGTGAGGACTATAGTAAAAATGATATGGAAACTAGCTAGCATTTATACCTCATTTCTCGAGCTAATATTGACATAAAATTCGTATATTTTTACAGCGATAGTTTTCTAAGCCATTACTACTAAGGATAGATAGACAAGTAATCCAAAAACCCGAGGAGTAATGCAGGTTGATATTTGTTTTTTTCTGGAATTTGAAAGCAAATCATGTTCCTTGTTTTCTTGCCTAGGCAACCCAAACATGAACCTCAGGACCTCGGCAGGCTTAATCCACAATCTGAGCTTGATTTACCTGGCGGCGGTCTGGGTGCTCAAAGGTTACAGAGGCAGCTCTTCGCAGGTGTCTTGTTTAAGAGAATTGAGACGTTCGGGGGGGGGGGGATGAGACTTTCATTTTACTAAGACATTGTAGACTTAAGAAATCATTTCATGAAGAGTCCAGTAGGGGATTTTACTTAAATATCTTTCCAATGTATACTTAAATTTATAAACCGCTTTTCAGAAAGGCATTTGTTTCACAGAATGTGGCAATCTGCATAATGTTTGTCTCCCATAGCTGCTGTACTTAAATTATAACAGATAGTCTGGAAAGCACAAAAATTTATTTAGACTATTTTAAAATTAAAATTATTTTGGAACATAGATAAAATTATAATCATTTTGATAACTTTGCACAACATAAATTGTGATTTTTTTTAGTATATTAAAATGGTTTTATACAGGATTTGACAAAAAAATGTATACATACATCAGGAAAAGAAAACCTTGTAAGGGCGCGTGTTCTCCTGATTTAGCACCTGCAGACTTTTCTTTGTGCGAAGTCCTGCGCGAAGTCATATCTCTCAGAACACTCAATACGCTGCCAGCCCTTGGAGAAGAAACTGAAAGTGCATGTGCAGCAATCTCAGCGACCACACTCACCCAAGCTGCAGCTTACCCTCCTCACGGATGTCTGGAAGCTCATGCCGCTGTGTTAAGAACTACTTTTAATTGTATTAATCTCATGATATCTCAATAAATCTAGTATTAAAATAGGGAGGGGAAAATAGCATGGTGGTCTAAGTGCCTATGGGCCAAGCACAAAGACCTGAGTTCAATCCCTGGTTCTGCATGTCATGTTGGTCCCATGCCACACTGGCCACAAAACTGGGGGTGGTAGAGCACACCTATAATCCCAGAGGTGGGGAGGCTGAGACAGGAGGATCACGGTAAGTCTGAACTGCATAGTGAGATCCTGTATCTATCAAATGAATAAATGCCTAAATAAAATGTTAAAAGTGTTTCTACAAGTTTTTCTTTTTCTGAAACACGCATATGTTGTTGACTGTGTTTCAAGGAAGAACCAACTTAAAGTACTTTAAAAATACTTTGATTAATAAGGAATAGAGTATTCACTGATACACAAGTATACTATGCATTCTAATGCAATTAAAGATCAGAAAGGATGCCAATAATATTTTAATATTTATAAACCATTCTCACATATATTAATGATCCCCCCCAAAAAGGTGAGCCACAATTATTTGGATTATATGTTATTAATAAAGTATAGTAGGACATATTTTCATAAATTTTTTAAATGTTGAAATTCATGCAAATTTTCCTCATTTTAAACTTCATTAGTATCACACACTTCCCAAAACTTTGGCTTCCTTTCATTGTGTTTTATCTAAATTTTAACTTCACACATGTAACTAAAGAGATTTGTATAAGTCAAAACCACCTCTAGATTATAAAACTTCCTAGAAAATTAGGTTTTATGTGAATTTAATTAAACTTTGTAATAGAACATTATAAAGAGATTTTATTAAAGTAAATTTTCGTCACAAAAATAAAACTATACCTTTTGTTCAGTATATGTCAATGCTTAACTTCATTTTTATTTCTAAAACTGTAAGCATCTAAATTTTAAAGTATTATTTACTTTTTGGTTTAAAAGCTTATTTTAAAGGACAGGTTGCCAATCAAAGAATTATACTATTAAAATAAGAATAGTTCTTTTAAAATGTCAGTTTTTCAAGAGATGGATATATATATATATATATATATATATATATACATGTGTGTATATATATACATATATATGTATATATATATATATATACACGCATATATATCCATTCTTCTGAAAGATATATTATCATTGGGAGAGATAGCCAAAGAAACACAATCACAACAAATGAGTGCATCTGAAGTATATAAGGTCTTTTTGTTAACTCCAAAGTAGATATAAATTTGTGTAGCACTTCCTTTTAGGGAAATCGCCTCCTTCCCTCTTATAGTATCTTCAGGAGTCAGTATATTCCTAGGAAGAGCCCTGTGATTGAAATCTGGCCTGAATAGTCATGCTTTCCTTCTGCAGCTGACTGACAGAGTGCAGCAAGCTTATTAACTGGACCTGACACTGTCCCACTTGGGCAGCCCTTCTAATCTCTGGAACCTAATGTAAACCTAAAGCTATGTGAGGCTACACCTTCTGTAGGAGGGCAGATACCCAAGCTATGAAACCAAAAGGGAAGTGAGTAGAAGCAAGAGATAGAGCTCAGGACCTGCTGACGTAACTTCTCTGAGGACGTAAGGCCCAAACTAAAGCAAATTCTAGAACATCTCAACACATAAACCAAGCCAAAACCAAAGGAAAGCAGAGCAGAACAAACTAACAAATAATTCTTGTTTGAGTTGGCGGAAGAGGGCCTTTGTCACTTGAAATCAACAGTCCTAGATTACATAAGCACATTACTCAATCTAAGCATCAGAAGAGTGAAAGGAAATGCAATATGCTTATCAGATACTTGTGAAGTTTCAAGTATGTTCTAGGCACATTTCCAAGCTCATGAAATTAATAAAAAGAAGCATCAATCCTTCTGAAAGATATATTGTCATTAGGAGAGATAGCCAAAGAAACACAATCATAGCTGGGTGTAGTGGCACAAACCTGTAATCCCAGCACTCGGGAGGCTGAGACAGGAGGATCGGTGTGAGTTTGAGACCAGCCTGGGCTACAAAGTGAGTTCAAGGCCAGCCTGAAATGCATAGAGAGACCCTGTCTCAAAAAGACAAAAAAAAAAAAAAAAAAAAAAAAAAAAAAAAAAAAAAAAAAAAAAAAAAAAAAAAAAAAAAAAAAAAAAAAAAGAAAGAAAGAAAGAAAGAAAGAAACACAGTCACAACAAATGAGTGCATTCTAGTATATCTCGGGAAAAGAAAGTATGGGAAGGTTTTTCAATAGGTTAGGAAGATAAGGAAATATAAGATAGAAATGAGTGAAAATGAGTGGTGACAAATAGGGATGATGTACAGTGAGGCTTCCTTCAGAGAGTGATAAATAGACCTTGAAGGGGTGAGGTAGGCAGGAAGATGCCTGATAGGTGACAAAAAGACCAAGTTGACGCATAAGTACCTACTATACCCTAGCAACATAGAGACACCAAGTTTTCATATGCAGTAGAAGACACACTAAGGTAACTGAGATTTAGAGTATTTCTGTGGGTGGTCCAGGGTACACTGAAAATGGATGATGATGTGGCATACAAGGCAAAGTTCCTCTTCAGGAACAGGGCAAGTGGGGTTTAGCCATCTAGAGGAAGATACAGCCTTCAACAGTGCTAGAGCAGCCAAGAATGTCGCTGGTGAGTTGAAGTGCGGATAAGTGGGAGCCGCAGGCGGCGAGCTGAGGGTGAGGATGGAGAGGAAAGGTTGAAGGTGGGAGCCCACAGGAGGGGTGTAATATGGTGGCAGCGCTGTCCTGGGATAAAAGTAGGTTAGAAAGCTAGAGTATAACTGCTGGGTTCTGCAGGGGTCTGGCTTATAGGTTGTTTGTGTATTTTTGGAAATAAAAACAATTGTAGAATTATTTTTCTCCAATAATAGGCATTGGAGAAAGCAAAAAGTTGAATGCAAGCAACTATATTGGTCAGCTTGTCTTATTCTAATGGCATATCTGAGGTGAGATTCTAATAAAGAAAGTGACTTATTTCGCTCACAGATTTTGAGGTTTTGAGGTTTGCTGTTCAAGATCTGGTTTTCCCATTGGCTTAACCTCTAGTGAAAATGTAAGAGAAGGTGTCATGATGTCAGGGTGGGGACAAATCTGGGAGAGATTGTATCCTACTAGTGATCAGCAAGCCACAGACCTGGCAGTGGTATTGTGAAGAGGGTTACATGACAGCAGGACCTCATGAGAATGACCTTCACCCCTGCCAAAGGGCAGTGCCCTCAATAACCAGTGAGCCTTTCCCTGGGGTCCACCTCATGCGAGTTCCACCTCCTCTCAGCACCACCACCCTGGGAACCAGTCTCCTAATACATGAGCCCTTGGGGAAACTCAAACCACAGCACCAAGGTGATGGCTCTGCTCAGAAATTACAAAAACAAGAACAATGTGAGTTGGAGGTACATGTCAAGAAGCCTTTAAGTCTGACAATGAACTTTTAACTAGTGTGTGGTTCCTTGGGATTTAGGGGAATTAAAGGCACTTAAGATCAAAAGCCTGGACCCATTTGTTAATACATGAAGAGTTAAGAGTAAAGTGAGCAAAAGGCCTGTTAGTGGGAAGTGCCTGGTTTATGGGGTGGTTGCAAGAACTTATAATGGCCAAGTCTTCAACACAAGAGCAAGCCATGGTGGCACATGTCTATAATCCTAGCACTCTGAGAGGATGTTGTAGAAGGATCACAAGTGTACACATAATTTATGCCACTTATCAAGACCCCATCTCAAGATAAAAATAAGAGGGGTAGGGCTATGGCTCACCTTGCAGATTCTGCATTCAATCCCAGCACTAAAATAAAACAAACCGTTCTTGAATATGACTGTCATGGTGTGAGTGGTTGTTTGGGTGAAGAATGATGAGTGATCAGTGGAAGACAGGACCTCAGAAAACAGAGATGCGCACTAAAATTGCTCCTTCTGTCTGCAATGTGAACATAGTCCTGGGTGTGCAAGATTTATCTTGGTGTGGTAGTGGCATTAATTTTAATCAATTAAATTGGTATAAGGGTCTTCCTATGCATCTCAGACTCATTGTGGTCCTCCTGTCTCAGCCTTCCCAGCATTGGGATTATAGGTACGTACCATGCTGGGTTTTGGTGGCCTGCATGGCATCCAGTGCCAGCACAGCATGTGGTATTGGGCATCAAACCCAGGTCCTTGCACTTGCCAGGCTAAGCTATCTCCCCAGTCCAATAGCATCTATTTTAAAGCTAAGCCACCAGACAGAGGATCCCACATTTCTAAGGACTTGGAGAGGTGGAATCATTTCACCGCCCTTGTCCTTCCCACTTCTTTCAGCTACTCTGCATTGACGTCTGTTGCTCACTGCTGGGCCTAATTCTAGCTGATCTCCTATAAGCCAGTTGCTCTTCCTGACATTTGTCTTTCCCTCACCACACTTTATTCTTCTCATTAGCTAAAAAGCCAGAATTAGCTGGCTTTTAACTAAAGCTCTTTGATCCTTTAAGGCCCAGAGAGGAGTCAAACACTCCTGAAAGCATTAGTTGCCCCTCTTTGGCAGAATTGGCGACTTTTCCTCCAGTTGTTTATTTGTCTCTGAATTCTGAATTACAAATCATAAGTTGATCACGTATAATGTTTGTGCACTTTTGCACTGTGATGCTAGCATGAAGTAAGCTCTCAAGCACTAAGCAAGTGTCTGGTTTGTCATGAGCCCAGCGCAGTGAACTCACCTTAAGTCTCTGATGTAATAGTGGGCAGCTTGGAGAAAGGTTTGCTGCAGATTTTACCAGTGCTGGCAGATCAAAAGGAAAATGAACTCTGACTTTAGACATAGATGTGTATCAGAACGATCTTAGGGAGAGGACTACTTCAAACAGACAGAAATGCACACTGAGGTTTGTTTCTGAAGAGTGACAACTCCAGTCCATTCCAGGGAGCTGAGGTGATGAAGTGCCAGGGGAGGACTTGACCGGGCCATTTCTGAATCCAGAGTTATTTCTTAGTAGGGTGGTTAGTACAAAAGGAAGAGCAGTATAGAATGCCCAATGGGATACTATTAAAAGGTAGCTTTTAACAGGTAAGAGAACATTCTAAGAAGAGCTGGAGAAGCTAGCACATGAAACACTTCATCTGACATTTTCCAATTTACACAGATAAAAATGTCACAGCAAATGTGGCTGTGGTCAGAGTCTGCACAAATTTTGGCAGTGTAACACCATGCCAATGATATTTGAGCTTATATTTATGCTGAGGCATTGAAGCTAGTATTTTGTGAATTATGAGGGGCTTTTAATAGCCACTGTGTAACGGTTGATGCATTGTGTCAACTTGGCTTGGTCGCCTCTGCCATTGCACACCTTGTGCTATGGGGGTCCCTGCCCTGAAGGCGGAGAGGGCCTGCCTCAGAGTGACTCAGCACAACAAGGGCATATAAAGGGGCTGAGGAAGGAGTCCGTGTTTGGAGGAACTTCAGTCTTTACAATCAGCTTGGACTTCATCTCCTGCTTTCCAGTGCAGATTCTTCTGCCTTCGGTCACAGACTCATCAACTTTCCTCCCATTTTGTTGCAGATCCATCAGGGGACTACTAGAGATTTGCACACAATACTGCAGTGAGCTTTAGACCTTAGGACTGAGTTCTTCAGTCTCAGGTAAGCAGATGCCCTCTGCACGCTTCCCCATCCGACTCTACTGCTGACCATTCTGTGTCAATCTTGTAATTTCTTCTACATTTGTGTTATATCTGTTCCTTGTATTGTGTATTGTATTGTGTATTGTGTTACATCTTGTGTTATATCTGTTCCTTGTATTATATCTGTTCTTCCAGTAAAACTCTAATACACACTGATACATGAATAACATCAGGTTCTGAGTTTGAATCAACTAGTTTCCTTCTAATGATACTCAGCAAAAAGTTCTGGCTGTCAGTTCTAGTCGCTTTTTTCTTTCTTTTTTTTTTTTTTTTTTGTCTTTTTGAGACAAGGTCTTTATGTGCAGTTCAGGCTGGCCTTGAGCTCACTTTGGTAGCCCAGGAGGGTCTTGAACTCACACTGATCCTCCTGTCTCAGCCTCCCAAGTGCTGGAATTACAGGCGTGAGCCACCACGCCCGGCTTCTACTCACTTTTAAGAACAACATTTATTTCTAATTTGAGTACTTAGTGTTGTGCTGTCCCTTGTCAGCTATATTTTGATAGATTGCTGATTAATTTGGCTTTATTATCCTCTAAACAGGTTTTAGTTGGCTCTATTGGAACAAGACCAGCTTTTATTTGAAGCTTAAGCTAAGAACATTCCTGGGAGATGTCATGACTTGTGTCAGACTTACATATCCTTTATTGTCTAATGACATTAGTTGCAATATTATGTTTGTCATGCCAATTGTAATATGGTAATAAACAAATCTGCGCAGGATACAAAAAGGAAAACCATTAATTTCATATAAATACTTCCAATGTTAAGTTTTGTGGATGCCCTAGAATTAAGGAGGTGCTCAACACAAGCAAGGGAAACTCCATCTCATTCCTTGTTTAGTCCCAGGGTTTCTCTATTTTATTTGAAAATAGCTTTACCTTCTCAGTCCACCTTAGCACTTCATCCATTTTGTCTAGGTAACCGAAGTTCAGTTTCAAAATACTTTCCTTGCACTAATTCCTTTAGTATTTACTGGGTTCCTTCAGGCTTGAGGGAATTACATTATGCACACATGGGGAGGATGACGGACTTCTCTTTACATATAGATGTGGGGCTTCCCACGAGCATATAGATATAAAGAGAGAAGTAGGGGGAAATTACTAAAATGAACTTTGATCAGCATTTTCAGTGCTGTGCATAAAAGGTCAAGGTTAGCTTTGCTGGTGTAGCCAAGGTTGGCAGCATTTGATCTGAGTTTTCCAAGTAAGTAAGAGATTATAAATGCACATTTTTCTGTAACAGAGATTCTGCTTGTGCTGCATTTTCACAAAGCCCTATTTTCCCCAGCCTAATCATTTGACACTCCAGACACCATTTAGTTGCCAAGAAATAGGCCAACAAATCACTAACAGCACATTTTATGAGACCATAATATACCTCACAGTTGATGACAGTTTTGTAAAAACATCCCTCAGTCTTTAAGGATTTCATTTATAGAAAGCTGTACTAAAATTAATGTGAGTTACTCTCATATTTTAATAAAGGACATGGAAGTCATGAAAATGAATACCAAAGTGTCTTCCTAGGGATTTGATAAAAATAAAACAACTAGTCAATTGACCAAGTGATCAGTGTCACCACACACACACACACACACACACACACACACACACACACCACACACTACCTCTTGATAACTGAAAGCAACGATTCTATTCAAATATATAATATTCTCTGTGGTTGTATAAGGGTCCTAAAGTTGCCCTTAAACTATCAGACAGAGCTGTTTACATAAGTTTGTTTTCTCACAGTTTGGGAGTGTGGAAATTCAAGTTCAAGGTGTCTGCAGGCTTGTTTCTTTCTAGGACCTTAAGCTTAGATCTCCAGGTTAGTATCTTCTGGCTAGGTTCTTTTATGACCTTTTCTGGCTGCGAAAAGAAAAATTTGTGTCACTTCCACTTTTGGAATCATACCAGTGATACTGAATTTGAGACCTCATTCTTAACCCACCTCCAAATTTGAAGCCCTATTTCTAAATACTGTCAAAATGAGATAGTTTGAGTTAGGATTTTACCCTATAAATTCTGGGGGAACATAACTCAGTCCATAACTCTGACTGTTTAAAGTGAACAGTAAATCAATTGGCTCTTCAAGGCACTTTTAGTTTTTAGTGGTACTGGGAATTGAACTCAGGACCTCTTGTAGCCTAAGTAAGTCTAGCTCACGGCTATAGAGAGAGCCCGTAGACTTTTGTAAATATTTTCCTGCTGCATACATTGTAATGTGTTTCCAATACTATGTTGCAATCCCATTGTAAGTGAAGAACTTCTTCGAAATGCACAACCTTTTTATAGTTCACACATATTTTGCATATGCTTTCTAAAATAAAAGCTCATTATGACTGATTGGTGTAGCACAAGCCTATAAGAACCATTGTAATGTTTGAAAACCATTTCTAGCACATATTTGCTTTTGAAGAGGAAGAGTTAGAAAGATTTGACAAATATTGGTCAAAGAAGTAGCAGCTGTGTGATATGAAGTGAGCTTAAACTGTTGGAAAGAGGAGCGACTAGATGCTCATGCAGGGAGGCAGGAGTAGGAGTGAGGGCATTGGCAGACATGGCCTGGGTCTTGCAGCTCCTGGCTTTGCATGCTTGACCAGATAGGCTCAGGCTCCCCTTCAACCACATCAGTGGGAGAAACAATGGATTTCTTGAAAAACAACACACACTGTGTTACCTAGTCTCATAGTACTGAGGAGCTTTTTCTTTTGTCTTCGTTAAATATGTACAGGCTTGTGTATTCTATTCTAAAAAGGACTCAGAGTTAGTTTCCTATGTGTTCTTAAATTAAACAATTCCATGCAACTCCTAAAGTAAATTTAAGGAGTTAAATAAGTGCTTGTGTATGTATATGAAACCATATGTTAGGAGTCAGGGTTATAAATTTGTCACTTTAGAATTATTGAGCTTGTTTTTATTCTAAGGGGTAGTCTCACAAATTAAAAAATATGTCAGCTCTTTATTAATACCACAGTTCATGCTATTTTCAAATTTATAAATTTATAAGAGAATACTGAGCCTGTCTTTAGGATGGGCATAATTCAAAATGACATGGCAATGTTATGTGTTTATCATTTTCTTCGATAAAATTTTATAGTCATTCAAAAAATTTTACAATGTTAAGGTAATAAGAAACTATTATTTCATTTCAGAGAATTATTTTCGTGGATTTTCTTTATTTTTATTTTTTACATTTTTTGTGCAGGGTCTCACTGAGCAGCTCTGACTCACTGTGATCCTCCTATTTCCTGCCTCCCAAGCTGGAATTATTGGTGCGTGTCACCATGTCTGGACTCCATCGCTGGATCAGCATGCCCGAGAGTAGGGCCAGTGCAGTGGGTGGGGCCAGGAATCAAACCCTGGCCCCTGCACTTTCCTAAGCAAACACTTAGTCCACTGAGCTGTACTGCTGGACCTTGGATTTGCTTTAAAATGAGTTAATGGAGCACTACAGTGGAAAGTAACTTCTTTTTTTTTCAGCATTGGAGATTGCACTCAGGGCCTAATACTTGCCAGGCAGGTGTTTATGACTGAGCTATCTCCCCAGAAATTAGCATTTTTAATTACTCTATGTTTTTATGCAAACTGTAACATATGTAAATCATTTTCTACCATAGAAAATATATTAATAAATGACCTCTTTTGCATAGTGCATTCATTCTTATACTCATTCAAACATGATCTTTTCAAATGCTTAGTGTTTACCGGAAACTGCAAGCTGCTTCCTTCTGCTTCCTCAAAAAATTGGTAGAGAAGGTACCATCATTGCTCCTTCCTGTGTAAATGACCAAAGAAAAAAATTGGTAGAGTATATCATCTAACTTAAAGTATTAAAATATTGAATGGATTTAATAAATTTAGGTCTGTAAGATTAGTAAATTCCTTTCTCTGTCTCCTACCCTCCTTCAGTTCATGGTCTTATACGTAACTGCAGTACCTCTGCTTCCCAGCAGATGGCGATATGCAGGAGCTGGCTGCAATGCTCAAGCCCAGTGGTCCCATCCCACTCCGTCTGTGTTTGCACAAGGGCAAAGAAGGACACCAGGAGCCGACTGACCACTTGAACCGTATGGAGCATATCTCATAGGCTTCAGGAAGCTTTGCTTACATTTGTTGGCACATATATTTGAGGAGTCTAATATGAGAAGAAGGGGAAGTAAAGAGAGATTTCTATTCTTCAGTTTCTTAGAGTTAGCAATAAAAGTCAAGGTGCATTTGGTAAAGATGAAAATGAAAACTTCATGTATGATTTATTTTACAAGCGCGTTGTTTCTTTTGTTCTGACAACACAAATGTGTGTAAGAAATGAAAAAAGTTGCAGTAAACATGAATCATATAATTTTATTTAGAGAGAAATATAGAATGACATTAATGAAAGAGCTATAAAATAGTTATTATAAATACAGAGTAGCTATTTGATTAGAAATTGATCTTAGTAGGGTTGGCCTACTTTTTTCTTGAATTAAGTACAATCGCTTTAAGATTGGAGCAGATTCAGCACTTTTAAAAACACAATTATTTTTGCCTTTAAATCCGATAGTACAGTTTCCTTAAAATGCTATATTTTGAATTTTCTGCTCTTAAAATGCTGCTACCAGGGACAATACTATGTAATTAGGGCAGTAAAAGAGAATCAGTAAATTGTGAAAAGTACAGACTATTAAAATATATATATATATATATATATATATATATATATATATATATATATAACCTGTCTAAATGAGAAATATTGATGAACCTCTCAGAAGGCTCACTTTTGTTCAAGTGTCCAACTGTCCTACCGTGGGGACATAGAAATTAGACATTATCCAGACTAAAGTGAGAAAAATGAAGTCCTTTTTACAATATCAGACCCGCAGTTGCAGAAGACAGCCCGTGCCTTGTGTGGGGAAGGCAGCCTGCCTGCTGCTCTGGAAGCCTCATGAATTGGAATTCATTACCTGATTTTATCAAAACACCAAAAAAAAAAAAAATTCATGCCTTTGAAAGAGATTCATTAACCAAACCCCAGAGGCAGCTGTATGGAAACATAATGTCTACTTGCTTCATTTACAAGAAGTCGAGTTGTTACAGGAAATGGGCGACTTGTGCAGGACCGTGTAATTTTCTCCCAGTAGGCAGAATTATTTGAGAGTCCAAATTGTAATCAGAAGGTGCTTATGTATTTTAAGACATTGTTTAAATCAGAGGTAGTTCTAATCCTGGACTTTTCAAAATAGCAATGAATTTGAAACTTCATGCCATCAACAAACCTAAAGATCAGTCACAGTGTGATTATGCGGCTTTTCCCTCTCAAATCTAAACAGCATTGCCAACTATTGTTCAACAATAAAATGGGTTCATTGTTTGCACATTTGGATTGTATATTGTTATACACAATGAATATGAAGGCAAATCAACTAATACTGTATGTAACATACGATGAATGCATAAAATGCACAAAACTTGTGGACGTTGATTCTATTTTCTCAGAAGTAGAATCAGGAAAAACCATATTCTCCCAATGGGCACTAAGCTGTTAAAGCTTAATTAATAGGTAAGGTATACCACAAAATAATCATTACAAGCACTCAGAGAGGACTTCCCTCTGGGGAGAAGGAGGCTGTGCCAGAGGAATGTGTGCCAGCAATGCTTTGTACTTGTAGGCTGGTTGTGGACTGCATGCATTTCTGTTAACTGTGTCCTCCGTATGTGCTTTTCTGCATCTCCTTGTTGAGCCACATGCAATACATAATATAGTAATTATATATAGTTTGAACTACTATGTGATATTTTATTAACTAAAACTATGCTCCTTGATATAGAATCTGCATATCTATGTCTATATAGGTGGCGCTATAGATGAGTATTAATGTATGTGTGCAGACACGTGCATTTAGTGCATAACAATGCATATATAGTTTTTACTTAGTACGGTCTACAGGGTCTCACTACGTAGATCAGACTCATAGTGATCCTACTGTGTTCAGCCTTCCAAGCGCTAGGATGACAGGCGCGCGCCACCGTGTTCAGTCTCAGTCACTGTCTCAGAGCTCCTCAGGCGTGGAGTCGACAAGGCACACGGCAGATGGGGGATCGAACCTGGCCACTGTGCTCTGTCTAAGCAAGTGCTTTAGTCTGCTGAGCTGTCTGGCTGGACGCATATATATATATATATGTATATATATATATGTATATATATATATACCTATATGTATATATATATGTATATATATCTATATATATGTATATATGTATATATGTATCTATCTATCTATATATACATATATATATATATATATGTATATATATATATATATATCTTTGCTTCAAGCCTGGGTCATAACTTAGTTCCCAGGGATCTTGATCACCTTCCTGTCTCTCAAAGCTTCACACTGGTCTCTTACAGCTATACTATTATGCTGATTAAGAGAGGAGGGAGCAGCAACTTCTCTGAATTTGACAGAAAATTTGCATGACAGAAGATAGGAGATGAATCTAACTAAATTTAGGAGCTTTCTACTTCAGTGAAATTTCTGGGAATCCAAGGTGTGGGGCATATGCCCTTATAAGGTTAAGGAAAATTATGCCTGGCTCCATGTCTTAGTTACTCTTCTGTTGTTGCTGGGACAAATACCTGACACTCAAAATGAGGGAAGGAAAGGTTTATTTAGCTCACAGTTACTGGGGGTTTACAGGCCACACTCAGCTGTCTCCAAGGCAGGGTGGCCCTGGACAGAGGACAACCTTTCATGCCTGTGACAAAGAGCAAGAGAGAGAAGGGAGGAGTAGTACTGGCTCAAGCAGCTAGCTCCTCCTTCTCCCTTACATTGTGATGCGGATTCCCTGCCCAGGGCAGGTGCAGCATCCACACCCACAATAACCAGTCACAAACTCCAGGAGCTGCCCCAAGACTCCAAGAGGCTTTGCAAGGGCACCTATACACAAAACACAACATTCTCCTGTAACAAAAAAAAAAAAAAAAAAAGACAGGATAATGAGCGGCGGGATTGCATTTTGGAGGTGACACCCTCCTCATTTACTGACTAGTAGTTTGGAAAGCTGAGGAGTTCTGAGTGGAGCTCAGAACAGGAAAAGGATCGGCGACAGGACCAGGTGCCTATGCAGGCTGCTCTGCCCAGGGCCACGTGATCCAGTGGTACGTGAAGTGGCAGTGGCAGGCAGAGCTGCTCTTTGGAGTCCCCAGAAGGACCGCATAGGTGATGTGCTCCAGAGTCTTTAGGATTTTGGAGCAAGGCTCTGACATCATGTGCACACAACTATTCTTCCTTTTGAAAAAATAGCTCTTAACCTACTAGGCCTTAGTGGAAACTTAACGCTTGACCATGGACCCCAGGTTTCCATGCACACTGTGCTCGAAATGAGCTAGGTATTACCCGATCCACTGCCTCATAAGTGTATGTACATGGTAATAGCCTGCCTATCCTTCGGTGCATAGGTGATTCAGCCAGTTCCAGAGTAGGTCCAGAGGGTACAAGGAAGTTACATGAGGAAGTTATCAAGATGCCTGTGGCTCCTACTCCCGCTATGCTGACTTCTGTCTCCCCACATGGACCTAAGGACTGACGGGTGTACCGTGTGACTAGCTACCAGGGGGCCAGAGGTCTAGGGCCTGCTGTACAGATCATTCTGCACATTAGGCAGACCCCACCCCAAGTGGATGACCGCAGCGCACCAGTCCCTGCCACACCATCCCCGAGGGGCAGTGATGAAGGGAAATCTTCACAGGGGTCAGAACTTCAGGTGGTGCACCTGGTGGCGCATTTCGCCGGGAAGGGAAAAATAGATGTGCAACTGTGCACTGGTCTGACCGTGTTTCTTGGCATCCAGAAGCAGCTGGATTGATGGAAGGCAGAGTGGCTCTAGGAGGAGGAACCGTGGATCAATGCAACAGAAGATGCCTAGACCAGATGTGTGGGCTACAGTGAGGAATAAATGGAGCACATGGGGGGTGATGATGAGTCACAGTTACGGGACAATTAAGGAAGATGAAGCTATCATTAATAACCTCAAGGCCTTTTGGGTGTTGTGATTAGTTACAACCAAAGCACTGAACTTAAAAGCACTGACCCACAAGTACAGGTTCACTGAGAGCTGCGTCAGTTCCTGTGCAGCACAACGAACCCGGGCCTCTGCTCTGACACTGCCCGCTGCGCGGGAGGCCGGAATCACACAGGCCCGCCCTGCTGCAGCATCATGATTTCTTCTCTGGTGGTACAGCTTGGAATACTCAAACTCACCTGCCTTCTGTGAGAATAAACCAGGAAAGCAGAGGAACTAATGCCGTCGGGCTCATCTATCACCAACTGAGGTGAGTGATAGAAGCTGGTAGTGAATCCTTTTCTTCATTCTCTCTGAGAAGTATTTTATAGTATTAACAGAAAGCTGGATCCTGACAATTTAAATAAACAGATGTTTGCTCCTTTGATCTTCAGCTTTTTATGCCTTTGTCAAAGATTTTAATGCAGAGAAACGCAGAGCTAGATTAGTGAGATGAGCTATAGGAGACTAAGATTCAATAGCCTCCAACATCATAAGCTTCACTGGTGGCCCACTACAATTGCAAAACATTTGACTGTGTTTGTATCTGCTTCCTCTTAGTCCAAAGAGAAATATATTCTTTTCCTTTTTTTTTTTTCTTTTTTTTCTAAGCAACATCAATAGGGAGGTGGGTCATGCCCACACACTATACTCTGTAGAACGATTGTGAGGACAATATACGATATGTCAACTTTCAAAGAAAAGAAAGGGGAAAAGAAAAAGGGAAGAAAAAAAAGTAATGTTGATTTAGAAGGGTAAATGTTTAATTGTTTGATCAATCTTATGTACCTATATGTATTAACCTAAACTGATCTGATGATGAAAATATGTAATATAACCATTGTTAAATTTAAACATAAAAAATATTTTTAAAAAAATTTAAAAAAATTTTAATGCAGAGACATATGTAGCTGCGTAGAAGTACAGGTAGTTTGTGGCAAGGGGGAGAAAGATTTAGGACTTCAAGCAGGAAGCCAGGCAATGTCCTGAGATATCTGCGACAAAGTTAGGGGCAATGGTGCATGTCTGTAATCTCAGCACTCAGGAGGCTGGTGCAGGAGGGTCACCACAAGTTTAAGCCCAGCCTGGCCTACATATCAAGACCTTTGACAAAACAAACAAACACAAAAACCAATGACATCTTCCTGAATGTGCACTGGATTAACTTTTTGATGTATACAAGCTACTCCTGAGGATTAGGGAACTGTGACGATTATGGTTCTTATCAAGATTCTTCTTAGGGGTTATTTTCGAGTATTGATATTTCAAACATGGCTTCTTTGTTCTTTTCTGGTGTTCAGTATTCCTATAGGGGCTTTAAACATATGAGAAATTGATAAAGGAAAGAAAAAAATTCAACCTAAATAATATCTCAGCATAAGGAGAGTTTTTAAAGAAAAGATTTCATGATATCATTGGGTTAGAGGCTATGGCAACCAGGAATATTGTGTGCTTAGTTCTGGATATAGAAGACAGATGTATTTTGGTTTGGGGCTTAATAAATGATTACAAATATACATTGAGGTTTTTTTTTTTTTTTTGTCAGTTATACCTGGAAATTCATGTTTGTTATGGTTTGTGTATAAGTGTCCCCCCAAAGCCTTATGCAGTCTCAGGGCGAGGCTGTATCTGGAATTTGTAATTGATTATTGTAGAAATGGGTGCTGCCTCTCCTCTGGGGCAGGCGGTCTGCATTTCAGTGTAAGGTAGGAAGGGAAGTTAGCTGCTTGAGCTGCTGCTGGCTCTCTCAGTGCTCTCTCACTCTCTACCTGCTCCATGGAAGGCTGCCCTCTGTCATGTGCCACTCTGCCTTGGAGCCAGCCAAGTACGGACTGAAACCTCCAGTAACTGTGAGCTAAATAAACCTTTCCTTCCCTCATTTGGAGTGTTTGTCTCAGCAACGAGAGAAGAGTAACTAAGACAATGTTGTTTTGGATTCTTCCCCATTTGTCCCTCAGCCCTGTTAGGGTCTATACACCTCTCTAACAGCAGGTGACCTTCAGAGGTTTCTCAGGGTTGATCCCTGGTCCTTGGAACTTATGCTAATTTGCAGGCAATTACCACTGTTTGGTAGACCTGACCCTTACTCTTACTCCCTGAAATCACTTTCCAAGCAAATGTCCTACGTCGTGCTTTGGATAGTCTTCACTTTCATTACTACGTTAAGAATCAAACTGTTTTCCTTATTTTTTTTTCTTGTATTTGTGTCAGGTTTTCTTCCATTTTCATAGTCTTCAGTTATCTGAAAATAAGTAGAAACCATGCCAAAGTAAAAAAAATGCATTAGAAATTAAGTAAAATTCACTTATATTCATCAGTCTCTTATGAACTGACCTTTGTCTGTTTGGACTCATTCAGGTACATAAGTGTAATGTGCCACATTTTTTTCAGAGAAACTGGCAGTTTTAAGCTGATATTTTTTAAAAATCCTTTCTCTAAGCAAACTTAAGCCAACATTGATCATTTCAAGCTTTCTATTACCCACATGCCATGGCATTAGTATTTCTAAACTCGAGGAATAAGAAATATAGGTGCTAACTGGGCTTGCCATGTACTGATTAGCACGTTGCCTAAGTGAGATAGAAAACCTACACACAACTCACACGAGTAGCTTCTTTGCTTACAGGTAGCAACAAAGTAAAACTAGAAATTGCATCCTGCAAGATCCAGGTGTGTAGCCATTGGCTGGTGGAGTCTCATCTCTGTGGCCTGCACTTACAAAGCAGTGAGGATTCTTGGAAAGCACAAACTGTCGAGGGTTTTGTGTTGGGGCAGCATGGTTTGCAGTGCTAAAGGCACTGAAGGGAACAGAACAAAGCCCTGGTTGTTGTGGCCAGGGCCTCCCTATCCCAGGATGTTGCATTCCAAGTACACTACCATGTGTGTGTATGTGTGTGTGTGTGTGTGTGTGTGTGTGTGTAGGGCATTTTCATCCAACCTGAATTAGTTTCTTGTAGTTTCTCATTGACCTTAATAACAGGGCAAGGTAAAACTATAAGAAACCCTAAGGCAGTTCTAGAAGTAATATTCCTCACTTGCGAGGTATTAATCCAATCTCTCCTTGGTAGTCTAGATCAACTGCCTCATCCATAGTATAACTGCCATTTCAGCCTGCTGACGCAGAATAAAGAGCAGATCCAGGGGGCCAGTGGGAGTCCTAGCTTTGGTCCCACGGAATTACTGCTTTGCCTCCTGCAGAGGCCTTCCCACCTCTGGAACTAAGACGGAAAGTTCAGCAGAGCACCGAGGTGCAGGAGCAGGAGGCAACAATTTCTCTAGAAGGTCACTAGGTAGACAGTGGGTGGCGCGATCCCCATTTCCTTCCCCTGATTTCTACACTTCTCAGTCTTGGCTATGAAAAAACTCGTAGTATATATTGGATAGGATCTGGAATATAAATTTATGGAAAATAGGTAAAACAAAATTTCATAATAAAATAACTGAAGAATAACAATATTTAAAGCATTGCATGTGGTTATCTTTAATGTAGTTGCTCAGGGGACAAGATAGGTGCATAAAAATTTTTCCAACTGATATTAACACAAACCTTTAATAGCTAAAAGGCATTAATGGTATAATTGACTTCGAATTTTTCCTTTTCCCAACTGTCCTCCTCTTTGACCTATCCTTGAAGCTTTTACCTTCCATATAATTGCTTTCTATCTCACAATGTTGATTGTACATCTTAGAATTTATATACTCTTTCAGTTTCTCCTAGGAAAACAATATGATGTTTACACATGTGGGTCTAATTAATTTTACTTATGAGTATGGTCTCTATTTATACCCATTTACCTATAAAAACCTTGGGTTTATCTTTCTATATAGCTAATACTCCATGATATAAAACTACATCTTTTTTATTCATTCCTACATAAGATATCATAAGGCAGCTCCAAATGTACTATCCCTCACTTATGGAGTATCTATCCAATTTCTTCAGAAGTGGATGGGCATTTGGATTATTTCCAACATTTAGCTAAGACAATTTATGCTGCTATAAACTTGGATACACATACATTACTATGTGATGATGTGTTTTAATTTTTCAGGGAAAGTGAAACCTCTAATCGTCATATTTTCAGGAATATTCACGCTGATTTCGACAGTGCTTGTAGCAGTCTACACTCCCACCAACAGTGGAAAAGGGTTACTTTCATCTCACAACCTCTCTAGCACTTGTTATTAGTTGACTTCTTGATGATAGTCATTCTTTCTATCAAGTCATTCCATAGTGATAGGGAATCTCAGTGTTTTAATTTGCATTTCTTGAATGATCAATAATGTTGAACATTTTTTCATGTATTTATTTTTCATTTGTATTTCTTCATCTGAGAAGTGTACATTCAACTCAGATGCTCATTTCTTGATTAGGTCTTTGAATTTGGAAGAGGTGATTTTTTTTTTTTTCCAGTTTTTTATATGTTCCAGATAGAAGTCCTTTGTCTGAGTATACTTGGCTAAAATTTTCTCCCACTTTATGGGTTGTTTTTTCACTTTGTTGGTGATTACTTTTGCTGTGCTAAGGTTTTTTTCAATAAAAGGAGATCCCAGCTGTTTGTTCTTTTGTTCATGAACTCTACATACCCCTATGTCTTCAAGAGTTCTACCTCTTTTCTCTTCTAGTAGATTTAGTATTTCTGTTTTAGTATTTAGATCTTTGATCCATCTTGACTGTAGTTTACTGCATGGTAAGAGACATGGCATGTACAGAGGTTGTTTTTCCAGCAGCATTTATTAAAGAGGCTATCTTTATTCTATTGAACATGTTTGTTCCCTTTATCAAAGATTAAGTGGCTGAGAGTGTTTATAGTTGTGTTTACATTATCTAACCTGTTCCACTGATACTCAGGTCTGTTTTTTTTGTTTTGTTTTGTGAATACCGTGCTGACTTTATTACATTAGTTTTATAGTATAATTTCAAGTCAAGAATTGTGATGTCTTTGTTGTCCAGGATTGCTTTTGTTGTTCTAGAGTTTTTTTGGTTCCAAATGAATTTTGGGAATGTTTTACATATTACTGTGTGGTGTACTAACAGTATTTTGATTAGAATTGCTTTAAATATGTGTAGCAATTTTGAGAATATGGATATATTTATTCACTATGGTGGTTCTTATTATACATGAACAAGGGATATTTCTGATATCCTCTTTGAAGTTCTTTTTTCAAAGTACTGTAATTTCAATGTATAGATTTTTTGCTTCCTTTGTTAGAATGACTTCTATTTATTTCATTTTTGGGGAATGCTATTGTGAAGGGTGTGATTTCCCTCATTTATCACTCAATGAGTTTGCTCTTGCTGCAAAAGAACAGAACAGGAGAAGGATAGTAGAGGCAGTGGGGGAAATACACACACACACACACACACACACACACATGTATGTAAACAGGATGGTTTGGACAACTGTACTGTGCATTTCTCCTGGTCTATAGAAAGAAACAGATGATTCTTAATTTGTTTTGTCTCTTTTTTTCACTTGCATATACTTTCTCTCTTCTTAATTTCTTATATATTTTTTCTTCTTCCAATTTTACATGCACATATCTGCTAATATGAATAACTGGCTGGAAGACAACACAATGTATTACAACAAATACTAAGAAATTCATGTTACTTTGTTAAGTGAAATTCTGTGTCACTTTTAATATTTTCTGTTTTAATTCTAATTCATACTTTCTTTAGAAAATAAAAACAGTCAAACTAAAAAGGAATGGTATAGATTTTTAAGTGTTGATTTTATATTCACCTGTGCTACTGAATTTGTTTATTGAACTAGAAATATTTTGGTGGAAGTTTTCAGGTCTTCTATGTAGAGTATCATATCATCAGAAAATTATGATAATTTAACTTCTTTTACTGTTTGTATTTGTTTTATTTTTCTCTCTTGTCTAATTGCTCTGGCTAGTTTTTTTTTTTTTTTTTTTTTCCAAAAGTACGTTGAATAGGAGGCTTGATATTGGACATCCTTGTCTTGTTTGCAGTTTTAGAATGAGAGATTTCAGTGTTTGTCCATTTAGTATGACAGACTAAACTGGCTGTTGGCTGTTGGTTTGCAGGAGGATCTTTATAATACTGAGGTAAAACTCATCTATTCAATTTTTTTTTTTTATCATCAATGAGTGTTCGACTTTGTCAAAAGCTTTTTTTGTATCTATTGAGATGATCATGTGATTTTTGTTTTTGGTTCTGTTGATATGGTGTATAATTGAGTTGTATATATGGAACCCTCCCTGCATTCCTGAGATGAACTCTGCTTAGTCATGGTATGTAATCTTGATGATTTGCTGCATTTCTAAGCATGGGAAAATAATGGAACATATAGTTAAGTGAAGCATTTAGAACTCCAATTAGCTTTAACCAAATCTACAACCAGACATAGAATAAGCAAAAGAACAGGAATTCAGCACAAGGACACCACATTAAAAGCTGTTAGAGAAAAGAAACAGATCACCTTCCGGAGACTCACTGTACATGATATTGCCACCTAACAGGCATTGTATCTGCATCTTCAGAAGGTTGTTTCATTGTTGTTTCAATCTATCAAACTTCTAGGTGATCAGAAACATGATAATTCCAGTTAATTCCAGGAGCATGTGCCCCTTGTGCCACTTCTGGACTATGAAGTGGACTTCTGGGTCAGAAGCCATGCTGCATGCACCATGATGATGGATGAGGCACTGTGCAGTCATGTGAAGATTACGCTTTAGTCTTACAGGCACAAGTACCTATGCCGTCTCTCAGACCTTCAGGTACTTCAGGGAACTCATCACATGTGGTAGTGACATAGGCTAAAACAAAAGTCTGTCCCACTAGGGGCTCAGTTTTCTACTTACTGCTCATGGAAAGAGAGATCATGAAAACAGTCATTTTGTTACTAAGAGTGAGGTTCAGATAAGTCACAGCTGAGTTTCACAGCCACACAGGACTAAATACTTTTGAGAACCAGTTGGGGGTGCTCTAGCATACTTCATGGCTTGAAAGGATGCAGCCAAAATTTGAGTCTATCACCTGCAGATTGGTCTACTCCTCATTTGGGGGCTTCTTAGAGGTTCTTTCTGAAGATAATGACTTATATACAGATCTCTTAGAACCTTCATAGCCTATTAGGAACTGGGCCTTAGCACAAGGTCCTAGCACTGAGCTCTGAGTCAAATTACAGAACTAGCTTTTCTGTCCTGCTCTATGAGAGTAGAATTTTGCTCACTGTTCTGAAGGCCAAGGTTGGGAAAGGAGCAGTAGACGTAGTGAGCCACCTGGCCCAAGTTTAAAAGCTCAGTGCACAGGTATTGGCCTAGAGATAAGGAGTGTGGGACTTTGCTAATCAGTGCTATTGGCTGTGGGACCTAGTGTTGTGTTTGAAGCATAAGGGTGGGTTTTCTTCTCCCTCTCCTGAGTGGGAAGACCACCGTTCCCACTGTCTCTTGATCTACTTAGAGTTGGGGAAAAAGGTGACAGGCACCTCCTTCTTTCTTGCCTCTTCGTGTTCTCTTCTGTACTTGTTTGGTGGTGTTCTATGTCTCCTTATTCTGGTGTGTATATTAAGCAGGAATGAAAGTTGAAGCTGAAAAAAAAAAAAACCCTTTGTAACAATGGATATTTTTTGTTAAAATATTCAACAGTGTAGTATAAGAGAAAAATATTTTTTCTTTAGTTATTAGTTTTCCATGAAACATAAATACTGTCTACTGTCTATTTCCAAGTATCTTTCTAAAATAGTCATTATTCTTATTTTTTATTTTATTTATTTTTTATTTATTTATTGATTTTTTTCCTTTTTGAGACAGGGTCTCACTATGCAGTTCAGGCTGGCCTTGAGCTCACTTTTGTAGCCCAGGCTGGTCTTGAACTCGCACTGATCCTCCTGCCTCAGCCTCCCAAGTGCTGGGATTACAGGTGTGAGCCACCACGCCCAGCTTTTTTATTTTATTTTAAAGAGTAAAAATAGCAGAAAAGGATATAAAAAGAGTAAAAGGTAAGAGTACATATGGTACAGAATTTCAAAACAAGAATGAAAATTTAATAATGGTTGCATTACATATTTTCACCATAAAACCTGTTTAGATTTATATATATATATATATATATATATATATATATATATATATATATGTATGTGAGATTGGTGAAATAAACATTAACACTTTCAATAAACCTAATGTTTTTTAACTCTTCAAATGCATTTTGTATTTAAGGCACTCTTCTAGAAAAAAAATTATAGAGATTGAGGGTGCAGAAAATGCAAGGTCCTGAGTTTGATTCCAAGTGGCCCCAAAATTTATTTATTTATTTATTTTTTTGAGTTTTTATACTAGGTAGACTATATGATATTTGCATATGTAGGTTTGATTTATTTCACTTAGGAGTATATGTTCAAGACACATCAACTTATACATGAAGTTTTTCCTTATAACTGAGTAATACTCCATTTCACAAAAATACCACATCTTTTTCAACCATTCTTCATATGATGGACATTTTTGCTGTTTCCAAGATTTGGCTATCACAAATTGTGCTGCTATGAACATAGCTGTACAGAAATCACTGTGATACGATGTTTTGAGGTCCTCTGGAAAAGTTCCTAGTAGAGGGATAGCTGGATTGAATGGGATTTTCAGTTCTAGCTTTTAAGGAGTCTCCACACTGCTTTCCATAATGGTTGTACCACTCTGCATTCCCACCAGCAGTGGAGAAGGGTTCCTTTTTCTCCACAGCTTCTCCAACATTTGTTGTTGGTTGATTTCTTTATGGTTGCCATTCTTTCTGGGGTAAGATGGTATCGAAGTGCTGTTTTGATTTGCATTTCATGAATGGCTAGCCATGTGGAGCATTTCTTCATGTATTTACAGGCTTGTTGAATTTCTTTTTCTGAGAAGTGTGTGTTCATCTCAGATGAATGGTTTTTAGTTCTTTATAAATTCTAGATAGAAGACCTATGAATACTTATTAGTTAAAAACATTTTGAAATTTGTGGGTTGCCTTTTCACTCTGTTGGTAATTTCTTTTGTTGTGAAAAACTTCTCAACAAGAAGAGGACCCATTTGTTGATGCTTTCAAATATTAACCATGCATTTTGATTTTTGTCCATGAACCCTTTGCCTACCCAAATGTCTTCAAGATTTTCTCCCACTTTCTCTTCCAGGAGATTTAATGTTTCTCTTCTAATATTTAGATACTTAATCCATTTCAACTTTAGTTTCGTGCATGGTGATAGACTAGGGTCAAGTTTTACTTTTTGGCATGTAGAGAGGCACTTTTTCCAGCACCATTTGTTAAAGAGGCTATCTTCTTCCAGTAAACATGGTTGGCCCCTTTGTCAAAGATAAGGTGGCTGAGTGTATTTGTATTTGCTTCTCTATCTTCTAATATATTCCACTGATCTTCAGGTCTATTTCTTTGCCATACCATGCTGATTTTATCATGGTAGCTCTGTAGTATAATTTTAGATCAGGAATTGTAATGCCTCCTGCCTTATTATTGTTGCCCAGGATTGTCTTTGAAATTCTTGGTCTTTTCTGGTTCCAAATTAATTTTAGGATTGATTTCTCCAGGTCTGTAAGGTATGTTGATGGTATTTCGATAGGGAGTGCATTGAATCTGCATAACAATTTAGGGATTATGGCCATCTTTACAATGTTGGTTCCTGCTATCCAGGGAGAAGGAATACCTTTCTAATTTCTAAAATCCTCTAGGATCTGTTTTTTTCCAAGTACTGTAGTTTTCATTGAATAGATCTTTTACTTCTTTAGTTCAGTTAATTTCTAAGTATTTCATGTTTTTTTCGATGCTATTGTAAAAGGTATTGTTTCTCTAATTTCTCTTTCAGTGTGTTTGTTATCTGTTTAGAGGAACATTATTGACTTTTGTGTGCTTTTACTCTGCTATGATACTGAGTTTGCATATTAATTCCAGTAGCTTCTTGGTGGAATTCTTTGGGTCTTCCAAGTAGATTATCAGGTCATCTGCAAATAATTATAATTTTACTTATTTTTTACCTATTTTTATTCCTTTTATTTTTCTCTCTTGTCTAATGGCTGTATCTAATGATTCCAGAACTATATTGAATAGGATTGGCCAATAGGGGACATCCTTGTGTTGTACCAGATCTAGGAGTAAAAAGTTCAGCTTTTCCCCATGTAGAATTATATTAGTCATTGGATTGTCATAGATGGCTTTTATCAGACTGACAGAGAGGACTTCTATTCCAATTTTCTGTAGTTTTTTTGAATATGACTAAGTGTTAGACTTTGTCAAAAGTCTTTTATTCATCGTTTGAAAGGATCATGTGATTTTTTGGCATTGACTCTATTGATATAGTGTGTTACATTTATAAATTTGCATATATTGAACCATTCTTGCATCCCTGGGTTGAATCCTACCTGGTCATTGTGTATAATCTTCTTGATGATTTGCTATATTCTATTGGCGAGTATTTTATTGAGGATTTTTGCATCTATGTTCATGTGAGAAATTGGCCTATAGTTCTCTTTTTTAGTTGTATCTTTCTCTGGTTTTGGTATCAGTGTAGTACTTGCCTCTAGGAATGATTTTGGAAGGACTGTTTTCTTTCCAAGTTCATTGAAGAGTTTAAGGAGTATTGGGATTATGTGTTCTGTAAAGTTTTTGTAGATTTCAGCTGTGAATCTATCAGGACCTGGACTTTTCTTAGTTGGTAGGCTTTTTATAACATTTTGCATTTCATTGACAGTTATTGGGTTATTGAGAGTTTTTCTATCTTCTTGATTCAGTTTGGGTAGTTTGTACCTTTCTAGGAATCTGTCCATTTTATCTATGTCTTCAATTCTGTGAGAGTAAAGATTCTCAAAGTAGCTATTAATGATCCACTGAATATCTGCTGGGTCTGTAGTAATTTCACCCCTTTCATTCCCTGCTTGAATCTGAGTCATTATTTTCCTCTTTTTATGAGTTTAGCTAGGATGTTATCAATTTTATTTAATATTTCAAAGGAGCAATTTTGATTCATTAATTGTTTGTCTCAACTGAATTAATTTCTGCTGTAATCTTTATAATTTCCTCCTGTCTTTGGGCTTTGGGTTTAATTTGGTCTTTTTCTTCTAGTCGGTTTAGGTGCTACATGAGAGTATTTATTTATTCCTGTTCTGTTTTCTTAATGTGTGAGTTCAGAGGTATGAATTTCCCTCTAAGAATTGCTTTCATTGAATCCCATAAATTCTGGTAGGTTGTGTTTAAATTTTCATCGAATTTAAAATATTGTTTAATTTCTTGTTTAATTTCATCTGTGACCCACTGGTTGCTGAGATGGGTATTGTTTCATTTCCTTGTATTTCTGGGTTCTTATGATTTCTTTTATCATTATACTTCCAGGGACATTGCACTGTGTTCAGATAGTATATATGGTATAATTTCTGTTTCCTTGCATATACTTAAGCATAATCTATGAACTCATATGTGGTCAATTTTGGAAAATGTCCCATGTGCAGCTGAAAAATATGTGTATTCAGAAGTTGTTGGTGGAGCACTCCGTGTATGTCCACTAAGTCTGATTGTTCCAAGATCTGGTTCAGTTCTCCTTATTCTTTGCTAATTTTTTTCTGCTTGACTTATCTGTTGGGGATAAAGTGGTATTAAGGTCTTCTGTTAAGATGGTGGTATTGGATAGTAGATTTTCCTGTGTATTAAGATTTGTCTTATATAACTTGGTGCTCCCATTGTGGGTGCATATATATTTAAGAGTGTTACCTCTTCGTCTTGAATTTTTCCCTTAACCAGTATGTAGTGAGTGGCCTTGTTGATTTCATTTGATCCATCTTGTTTTGAAATTTACACTGTCTTCAAACAAGATTGCCACCCCTGTTTTTTTTTTTTTTTTTAAGGTGCTGGGGCATGTACTATTATTTTCCATACTTTAACTTTTAACCTATGAGTTTCTTTATGAGTTAAGTGTATTTCTTACATAAAGCATATTGTTGGATTTTGCTTCCTTATCCACTTGCCAGTCTATTTCTTTTAGTTGGAGAGTTCAGCCCATTTACATTGATGGTTATATTTGAAGTATGTTGACTTATGGATTGACATGTCTTTTACTTACTATTGTTTACTCCATTTTCTCCTGTTTAATTGGTTGCCCTCTTTGGCCTGTTCTTTCTGGTCTCATTTGTAGAGATCACGTCTTTTTGTCTCCTTCTAAAATATCTTTTAGTAGTCTGTGCAGGGTTAATTTTGGCGTCATGAAATTCTTTAGTTGTTCCTTGTCATGGAAGTATTTCACTTCTCCCTCTTATTTGGAGTAGAGTTTTGTAGGATATAGCAGTCTGGGCTGGAATTTGTTTTTGTGGAGGACGTGAAGCACTCTGTTTCGTGCTCTTCTTGACTTCATAGTTTGTGAAGAGAAATCTGCCATTATTTTGATGGGTTTTCCTTTAAATGTGATGTTTCTTTTCCTTAGTGGCTTTTAGTATATTTTTCTTCTGATGGATTTCTGAGATCTTGCCTATTATATGTCTGAGTGTGTTTTTAATTGGGTTGATTTTATTTGGAGTTCTGTATGCTTCCTTTACCTGAATGTCAGATTGTTTTCTTATATTGAGGAAGTTTTCTGCTATTATTTCTGCCCATATTCTTTTTTATATCATTTGTATTGACTCCTCCTTTCTCACTGATTGCTGTTAATCTCACATTGTTCATTTTTGTATCATCTTGCAGATGTTAAATTACTTTTTCCTGCATCCTGATTGTTTTTATGAGCTTTTTTCTTACCTTTTCACTAGCTGTGACTGTGTCTTCAACATCTGAAATTCTATCTTCACTTTCATTCATAAGGTGTTGCCAGCTTGTGATTTGAGATTTTATTTTCTTGTATATGTTTTGAACCTGTTTCATATGATCTATTTATTTCCTATATTGCTCTTTCAAGGATTCCATCATTTTTCTAATCTCCTCTAATTTTTCATCAATGTCTTCTTCAGAGGCATTTATTAAGTCTTTCATTACAGTTATCCTTTCTTTTTTCTACTTCAGATGTTGTTTTTGCTCTCATTTCCTCTCTACCTTTCTGTGGTTGTTCTTTTACTTCAGATGCTTTTAATTTAGAGATGACTTTTTTTTACTTCAGAGGTTGCATCTTATTTCACTCCCTCTATACTTTTTTGCAGTTTTTTTTTTTTTTTTTTTTTACTTCAGGTGTTAACAATTAAAAGATTTCTTTTTTAACTTGAGATGTTATCTCCAATCTGAATTATTCTATACTTTTGTGCATTTGTTTGTTTACTTCAGATGCTACTAATTTAGAGATTTCCGCTGCATGATTCCCATTTTCTTCTATGGTAGTGTCTCCTGTATTTGTTTCAGTGGGCTAGGGACCTGAGATTTCATTTTGCTGCTTGTCTGTACCATTCTGTATAGCAGTGACCTTTGGTGCAGAACTGCGTGCCCGCGGGTTGGTTGGTCAGTGAGGGCTGCGTAAGTTGCACCGGGCCTGACTGCTGGGCTGGCTGCGCTTGTGGCATGCTGGCAGTGGAAGTCTCACTTAGGTGGTGGGCCTGGCTGTTGGGTTGGCTGTGCTTCCGGCAGGCCAGGGAAGTAGGTCTCACTCCCATTATTCTTAAAATGGAGATTAACGTTAACCCTTGTGGTAAATAGCCAAAATAGAATTCTATTATGTAACTACATAATATAAAATTTAGAGTAAAAATGGCAAAACTTCTAACTTTAAGAGATAACTAGCTAAAAATACCTCACATTTACTTTGTAAGTAAAATATTCATTCATGTAGAATTCTATGCAACTATATAGCTTATTGGCAAATGTGCATTTAGAACTGAGGTACTTATAGCATAATTATTGTAAGTGTATGGTATATAAAGAGAATGCCTGTAACTATAGAGTTAATCACAAATCAACTTTCCCAACTTGCTCATTAGACTTGCACACATTCATCAGTTTGAATCTTAGGCAGGGAAGATGGAGGCTGATCTTTAGCTTATAGGATATGCCAAGGATAAGTACTGAGTCAGTGAAAAGCAAGCCCTAACATTTAAAAATATGTATTTGTTCTGTAATGCAGCAAGGTGTGAGGAACTCAAAGCAAGAGAAGTTCATATTAATAAAAGCATAACTGTATCTTGCCATTATTTAAGTTATTTCCCTTGTCACTGAGACAAAATACCTGACACTTACAAGTTCATTTTGGTTCACATTTTTAGAGGCTTCAGCCAAGAATTGGCTTGCTTCTGGGCAGGCTGACAAGGCAGAGGGGACTTGTAGAGGAGAAGTTGCCAGGGTGTGGTGGCAGCAAAGCAGAAAAAGGTCAAGGAGGAGCAGGGGAGGGAAAGAAACCCTTCCAGGTCACACCTCCAGTGACCAGTTTCCTGAGGTAAGCCTCAGCTCCTAACAGCAAGTTAGCTGCAGCTCCAAGAATCCAATAAGTTCCCCAGGGCCCCACCTCTGAGTGATCAGGCCATGGGGTACCTCTAGATGTAAACCATAATAGTTACTTTGGAAAGCAGTTCCAATTTTATCTTGGAGTTATATCTGGCAATATTTAAGCTTAGTATTCTAGGTAATAACTGAATATATCTGGATGTTCTAATTAAAATAATGCCAGTTAGAATTTTCTTGGCTTAAACACCAGACTTTAAAATATTAATAAAAGCCATTTGAAGGAAACTCAGAACATTGGAAACTCAAGTTTTAATGAAATATTAAATTCTAACTTAAGGGGAAAGAGCTAATAAAACTTGGCTATTACTGTGATCTATGGATTTTAAATTTAGTCACATTAATTTTCCTATTCTTTCCTTCTTTCACACTTTCTTGCGTGCTTGCTTGCTTGCTTTTTCTTTTTCACTGTTTAGTAAAATCTCCCCTAATCATACTATGTTAGTTTGCTAGTGCTCCCTTAACAAAGTACCACAGAGAGGTTGGATTAATTTAAGGTTAATTTGTTGCCAGGCTTGTTTTTCTTTCTGAGGTCTTTTTCCTTGCATTACAATGAGTTAGAGTGAAAAACACATTCATGAGAGATTCTATGTAAATGAGTAGCTTATTGGCAAGTATGCAGGTGGTCACCTTCATATACATATAGCGAGGAATTTCTTCTGTGCAAGGGCATTTCTAGTATCTGGATCTTTTTTCTCCTGGATGTCTTGGGTTAAACTCAGGCCTTTTACACTGAGCTATATCCTCAAACATTTTATTACTATGAACTTTTAAAGTTTTCAGATAGGGTCTCTCCATGTGAGTTGTAATTTGGCTCCTTTGTCAATTAGATGAAGTTTGTTTCTCATGTTCTTCCATTTTTATGCCTTTTTAAAATTTCCTTTACATAATAATCTGTGTCTTAGTTGCTTTTCTCTCTTTGCTGGGACAAATACCTAACACTCAAAACAAAGGAAGGAAAGGGTTATTTGCTCACAGTTACTGGAGGTTTCAGTCCATATTCAGCTGGCCCAGGGCTGAGTGGAACAGGTCAGAGAGCATCTAGTTCATGGCTGCGGGAACAGCAACAATCGTGACAGAAGCAACAAAACAACCAGGGGAGCAGACAGCAACAGCACTAGTCTGTCTCTCTGTCTCTCTGTCTCTCTTTCGATCAGGCTCTCTGCCTTAGCCTATCTGCTTCAGGCCACAGCTATAATTCCCAGCAGTACTCAGACCGATAATCTCATCAGTATTAAAACACATAATCCCAGTGACTCCTGAGTCAAGTCCCAATATATAGAAGTCCCCGCCCTATGATTGCATGAGGCTTTGAGGGAACACCTAGACATATACCATAGCAGTCTGTTCATGAAACATATTCTTCTCCTGATTCCTCAGTTTCTCAGGAGCTCAACTATCTTACCTGTCTTTCTAAGCACCTAACTCTTCTCCAGATTTTAAAATCTATGCTATGTTTTTGAAATTCAGTTAAAGTAGGTTTCTATTTTATGTAGATGTAGTACATCTGTTTGACACTGTTGAACAATTTTTATTTTTATAAAAATGTCATTTCTTATATAGATTCAGGAAATTTCCCTTCCAATTTTTTTGGTAAGACTGGAAATTATATCTTGAACATTCACACTGAGCTATATATCCCAGGTGTCCCATTTTTTAACTTTTGAGACAGGGTCTGCTAAATTGCTTAGGCTGGTCTTGAACTTGAGATTTTCCTGTTTTAGCTCCTAATGTACTGAGATTACACTCATGAACCATCTCACTGAGGAGATTTCTCATATTTTTATCTGTGATTTGAATCCCTGCTTAAACTTCAGACCCACACATCAAATTGACTACTAGACTTTTCTATCTGGAGGTCACACAGTTATATAAAATAGAATGTATTAAAATGTTGAGGTCATTATCTTCCATGTCTTTCCTCTCTCCCCTTACCCTTTCAATCTCAGTTGCCTGCTCAGTAATTATTTACTTAATTTTCCAGTTTCTTTATCCCCTTCCTTTCTTCCTATGACCAATGACCTGTGTTTCCTTTTTCATGATGTCATTTGCACTTTGCCTACCACATTTTATATTTTTGAAATTGTAATGCTTCAAACAGTGTTGTGTCATGGTTTTCCAAACAAAGAGTTAGTCTTTGCTGCTGAGAAAAGATTTTAGGATGTGACTCAAACCGGTGGGAAAGAAGGCATAACAAGATCCTTGCATACAAGCCCGGAACAGTCCTCAGAGCCCAGCATGTAGACTTCTCTCCAGAACTCACCCCGAGTTCAGTAGGATGTCCCAGACTTGACATCACGCTGACAAGTGAGTGACACAGAAAGAGACCGCCACCATTAGGGTTTGCTATCATGCTTCTTCATACTATCCCGCCTTATACCACTGTGCAGTATAGTTTTGTTTTCTCTCTCTTTCTTTTCTCTCCTTTTTACTGGGCCAAAACTCACTCTTCAGAACCCATCTTCTCCTACTCTTTTTAAAAATCTTTTCCTACTTCTAACAAATGGAAATGTTGCCACAGTCTATGCTTATTTCATTCAATTATTTGTTCAGGACAGAAAGGATCTAGAAATAACCTCTAAATGAAATCCAGTTGCACTAATATTACATAAAGTGACAGCTTTAAATCAAGAGCATGTTGGATTCCCTACGATATAGTATTGTCTCAGCTAGTAGATTGTTGGACCTTGCATCTACGAAATAGACCTGTTTTGTTCCGTTTCTTTTGTCATGTCTCAGGGGCACAATGCCATCACTTCCATATGGATCGATATCCGAGTCTTGCCATAGCCTCTGATTCTAGCATCACTCACTGGTCACCTGGACTGCTCTGCCCCTAGTCATCTCCACCAAAGAACATGTCTTAACTGCTTACTACATTTTAAGACTCTGTTGCCTACAGAATAAAGAACAAATTCCTTGTTATGGTTGACAAGCTGTTGCATAACTGGTTTAACACACAACTGTTCATACACTTTTTAAAACTCCCACTTTACAATGAACTGATTCACTGAACTTGCAATGGTGCTTTATTATTGTTATTATTATTGTTGTTATTATTTTACATTTTTTGTATTTTAGGGAAGGGTCTACAGGGTGTTCAGAGTCTCACTACTAGATCAGACTTACAGTAATCTGCCTGTTTAGAGCTTGCCAAGAGCTAGGATTGTAGGCATGCCCCACCACACCCAGTCTCCATTGCTGTGTACCCTGGGATTAGGGCCAACAGGGCAGGCCTGGGGATGAAACCCAGCCCTGCACCTGCTTACAGGTGTTTTAATCTGCTGAGCTATTTGGCAGGCACTCAAAGGTGCTTTATATCTCTGCTGAGATACTGCACATCAGTAAATGTCCCACAATCTCTCTTCTTTCCCCTACTAACATCACACACTTCACAGATTTCAGTTTAGACACCAGTCCCACCAACAAATTCCCCTAACCTCCCCCAGTCTAAATTAAAAACTCCTGCCATAGCATTGTAGCATTCCCTGATGTGTGTTTACCTTTGAATTAAGCATTTTTGTCTATAGAATAAGACAAATTGCATTATTTGTTCATCTGATTTGTGTTTTCTCTGCCTCATTTCTCTTCTGAAGGAAACTACTTCCTGTGAACATTTTTTGCCATGGGCACTTTTAAAGAGCTAGAAGAATTTATCTTTTGCAAAACCTAAATTCACTGAAGAGATTAAGATAACAATGACCTTAACACAGGTTTGGAAGTAAAGAAGACTTCCCAGTTGTGAATGTTCCTGTTCAAGAGAAGTGCAGAGTTCAGAGGTTTGCAATTTAGGGATGGTGTAAGTTAGATGCTGGGCCCTCAGTGTCCTTCAGAATGGTAGATCCCAAGAACGAAAGATACAGATGTGTTGCCAACACGGGGCGGGGCCATGTGGAATGAGTGGAATGTGAAGACCAGAGGGCCACCTCTGGCTCAGTGAAGAAAGTGGCCGATTTCTACTTCTGGTAAGACTAACCAGGCCAAGTGTTTAGGTTGGCTTGAAAAGGATTAGAAATGCTAAACCTTTTACTTGATCCTATTTGTGAACCGAGATTCGAACTCCTAACTCTTTTGTCTTCCAGCACACATTCAGTGACTGTGGGGCATCGGTTGCATTTCTCTGTCTCAGAAGATTGTTTTCTTTCTTTCTTCCTGGAACCCTGTCAATAGTCACTTACCCTCCCCCCTTCATCTTCTTATTTATACAAAGATATCTTGTAATACTTGATTTCTGAGTTTTGAAGTATTTTAAAGGATTTGGGGGCCAGGGAATTAGCTCAGTGGCCTAAGGTCCTGCCTAGCAAGTGCTAAGTCCTGAGTTTGATTCCCAGTACAAGAGAGACAGAAAGAGAGAGAGAGAGAGAGAGAGAGAGAGAGAGAGAGAGAGAGAGAGAGAGAAGTATTCCAGTGTCTAGTAGTTGTAACATAGTTCTCCAAGGTTGGATTTCTGACATCAGTGAAAAAATTGATAAAATTTGCGTACTCAGTACTGATATACCAATATTAATATCCCAGTCTTGTCATCCTATATAGTTATATAAATTGTTCATGTTACAGAAAGATGAATAAAGGAGATACTTTGTACTATGTCTTCTGAATTTCTTTGGTAGATGTAGAACTTTCAGACTTTCTATTAGATCACGTGTGACATTATTCTTCTAACAAACCATTTCAGGTATAGTGAACATATCATGAAACTCACTTTATTAATATGTACAGTTCAGAATTGTAAAGTCATTGTTACTTCCTAATTTCAGAATACTTTTGTCCTAACCTCACAAAGATCCCATATACGTACCTACCCCTTTCCACACAAGTCTTGCCGCACTTTCTGTTACTCTTCTGAAATCTGAGCCTTGAGCTAGCAGAGGTCTAGTCTATGTCTTTTTTGATTTACCTGTTGGATACATTTCATATAAATGAAAATGCATAAGGTGTTGCTTTTGTGACTGGTTTCTTTCACTTAGCATAAAATTTGCAAGATTCACTAATGCTATCTGTGGTAGTTAATACAGTATGTCATCTTGAGGAAGCTTGGCTGGATGGACTTAGCTGGTTCTGGGTTGTGGATATGGTTGGTTCCTCTCTAGGGCCAGACGGGCCATCCCAGAGTGACTCAGCACAAAAAGTGTATAAAAAAAGTTGAGGAAGACTTTGCATATTCAGCCCAGCCTGGCTCTGCCTTGGCTGCTTCCTGCCTGGCCCAGCCCTGTCCTGCTGCCTTGGAGAAGTGCTCGTCTTTGGAAGAGCTTGATCTTTGCAGCCATATCACTTGGAGGAGCTCTGTGCTGGCACAGAATTTGGAAGAGAGAGACTTGATGGATGCCACAACTGTTGCTCCTCCTTTGCTCTTCATTTGTTTTCTACTGCCTTGGAGCCAAAGGAGTATGAACTGAAACCTCCACAAACTATGAGCTACATAAACCTTTCCTTTCTTCATTTTGAGTGTCAGATATTTATCCCAATAATGATTACTTAAAAAGTAATTAAGACACTATCCTATGCTATACATTATGAACCAATACTTTGTTCTTTTCATGGGCAAATGATATTCTTATATATTGATAGGCTACATTTGTTTATCCCTTCATTGTTGGATGGTTAGCTAATTTCCATACTCTGGAGCCAATGAATAATGCTGCAAACATTCATCTGAATATTTCTGTGTAGATATGTTTTCCATTATTTGGCTAGAAGTAGAATGGAATATTTGTATGGTAATGCCATATTTAATATTTTGAGAAACTGACAAATTATTTTCCAGTATGACTACTTCTTTTCACATGAACAATACCCGGATTCTAATTTCTACATATTCTCCCAAACTGTTTTATTGTCTGCTTTTCAAGTTTCGGCCCTAATAGCAATTGTGTGGTGAGGTGGTATTACATCCACCTTGCTTGTCTCTAATGACTACTGATGTTAAGAATCTCTTCAGATTCCTGCTGGCCATTTACATGTAAAATATTTTCACAATTCAATTTATTAGTACATGTGTGTAGAAAATGTTTACATTTCTTGTGAGATTGGTTTGGTACACGCTTGTAATCCTTTTTCTTCCCCTTTCTGTTCCCTCCCTCCACGCTGTTTTCTGAGGCCTTTCTCCTTTGAGTGATCCTTTCCCTACATCTCATTACCCATCTTTTATCTTATTTTTTGTTTTTACTCTTAGTTTCTCATGTAAGAGAAACTATGTGACCTTTAAGCTTGTGTGTCTGATTTGCTTCACTGTCCCTTTTGCTTTCAAGGTGCATCCATCTTACTACAAATGACTCCTGTTTATTTAGGGCACAGTAGTACTCCTTTGTGTGCAAACAACACATTTCCTTCATGCATTCGTCTGTCGGTGTACTTGTGTGCCACTGCCAGGACTTAGTTGTTAGGAGTCATGCTGCTATAAACATAGATATACATGCTATCCTTGTAATACGTTGCCTTAATCTCGGAAAAATACATGGAAGGGGGAGGGGAAGAACTGCATCCAATAGAATTTCTGTTTTTATTTTTTAGAGAAATCTTTGTGTGATTTCTACAGAGGTTGTGCTAATTAACATATCCCACAGAGAGCGTAGAAGGGTTCCTCTACATCATAGATTCTCCAGTATTTGTTATTATTTGATTTCTGGATGGGGCCCATTCTCTTGGGGTAAGACGGAACCTCCATTTTGCTTAAATTTGCCTTCTCTAATGACCAGTGATGTTGAGCATTTCTTCATGCATTTAATGGTCACATGTACCTCATCTTCTGTGAACTGTCTCTTCATTGTAAGTATATAGGAACATTGCTGTACAAACCAAAACATTGGTGTTAATGTGGGGATTTTGTACCTAAATTATTGAATTGTGTTATTAACCCTAAAAATCTTTTTGGTGGACTTTTTGGGATCTCTTATGTAGAAGATAACATCATCTGCAAATCATGTTTTCTGTTCTTCCTTTCCATACGCTTTATGCTTCTTATTGTCTAATTGTTCTTCCAATGTTTCAAGGGCTAAGTTGTATGGGAATGGTCACAGAGGACATACTTGTCTTGTTCTTTATTTTGGAGGGAATGATTTCAGTTTTTACTATTTTATGTGATACTGGCAATACATTTGTCATAAGTAGCTCTTATCTAATTCAGATAAAGTTCTCCTATATCTGCTATACCTATATTCTTCAGTCTTTTTGTCATAAAAGGATGTTGGATTTTGTCAAAGCATTTTTCTGTGTTTCTTTATATGATCATGTCATCTTTGTACTTGCTTCTATTTGTGTGACCAATTACATTTATTGATTTGCTTTTTGAACCATCCTGATAACTCAGGGGTAAAGCCTATTTGGTCATGGTGTTATGATTATTTTCATTATCTGTTGCATAATGTTCACCAGTGTCAGTAGTTCTCTTTTTGAGTTGCATCCTTTTCTGGTTTTGGAATCAGAGGAAGGGTGGCTTCCAAAAATAATGTTGAGAATACTCTTCCCATTTTAATTTTCTTTTAAAAACTTGGGGAACACTAACACTAGACCTCCAAAATTTTTGTAGATTTCAGCAGTGAGCCTTTATTGGCAGCTTATTTATTACTGTTACTTATTACTGTTATTTATTACTTATTTATTACTGTTTTCTTGATCAGTAGGTTACTTATTATTGTTTTGGTTATTCAGGATTTTAAGTCTTCTTAGTTCAATTATGGTTATATCATATATATATTCTATATATTCTATATCTATATATGTATCATATATCTATATAATATATATTATATATATATTCTATATCTTCCAATACTTTCTGAATTCTCCAGTTTGTTGGTGTATGGTTCACAAAGTAGTTGTTCATTTTTTTTTTTATGTTGACAGTGTCTATTATGATTTCACCTTTTTCATTTCATTTTTGATTGAATTGATTTTGGTCTTTTTACTCTGGTTTTTGTTTAAATTGGCTAAGGGATTGTCTATTTTGTTGATTTTTTTTTTTCAAAGAACCAACTCTTAGATTTGTTAATTTCTGTATCAATTTTTGGTCTTAGTTTCATTGATTTTTTGCTCTGATTTTTAAAATTCCTTCTCTGTATCAGTCTTGGGCTTAGATTGTTTTTCTAGGTCCTTGAGGTTCATTGGTATGGTATTTATTTGTGTTTGCTCTCTTTCTGTGATGGGGTCATTTCCAGCTATCAATTCTTTCCTTAGGACTGCTTTTGTTACATCCCATACATTCTGTTATATTGTATTGGCATTATAATTTAAAGTGCGCGCCTGTAATCTCAGCTTGAGACTGGCCTGGGGGCTACAGTAATGAACACAAAGTTGGCTACACTGCACAACGAGATCCTGTCTCGAAAATTTTTTTCTTTGTTTTGCTATATACCCATTGTTTAGTAAGAGTATATTCAGGTTTCTTGTACTTCCATGATTTCTTCTTCTTCTTTTTCTTTTTTCCAAATGTATTTAGTACAGGATCTACATGGTCTCTCTAACAGATAAGACTTACAGTAATCTTTCCTGTTTTTCAGCCTCTCAAGTGTCAGGATTACAGGGTATGCCACCATGCCTAGCCTCAATCATGATCTCAGTGCATACTTGGGGCAGAGCAAGCAAGGCAGGCTGGGGCATCGAACCCCCAGCCCCTGCATCTGCCTAAGAAGGCACTTTATTTTGCTGAGCTACCTGGTTGACCTGACTCCTTCCACAATTTTTTTTTTTTTTGCCGTTGATCTCTAATTTCCTTGTGCTATGGACTTATAATCCACATGATGTGATTCCAATTCTACATTTGCTTAAGGCTAGTGTATTGGCATGTGCTCTGTTTAGAGAGAGCTCCATGTCCTGCTGAAGAGAATGAGCATTCTGCTGTTGGATGGAACACTGCAGATGTTTATGTAGGCCTTTCATCTTAAAGTTTATTCAGGTAATATTTCTTTGCTGACTTTTTTGTTCTAGTTATTTCATTTATTTATTTATAATAGGGGATTTTGAAGTTTCCAGCTATAGTTGCGTTGAAGTCTATATTATCTTTTATGTCCAGTAATACAAGGTTTATTGTTTGGTGAATGTGTGGTGAATTGTGTGGTACATGGATGTTAATAATTGTTAGTCATACAAGGGCCGGCAGTATAGCTCAGTGGATTTAATGCTTGCTTAGAGGAAGTGCAGGGGCCAGGGTTTGGTTTCTGGCCCCTCGTGCCGCACTGGCCCTGCTCTAGAGCGCACTGAGACAGCGATACTGGGGGTGGTGGCGCGCATCTGTAGTCCCAGCCCTTGGGAGGTACAAACAGGAGGATCACTATGACTCAGTAGTGAGACCCCTCCCAAAAGAAAAGAAAAGAAAAGAAAAGAAAAGACGGAAATGGACATTAAAAAAATTGTTAGTTATACAGGTTGTATTTTTCTCTTAATCATTGTGCCAATGACCTCCTTTTCCTCTTTGGGGTCAGATCCGCTTTGGCTTGAAGTTCATGTTGTCTGAATGTGCAAAACTATTATTTTTCAGGTTTCTATCATATGGACTTTTGTTTTCCATTCTTTGACTGTTAAGCTTGAGGATTTTTTTTCCTTTAGGTGCTTTAATCATAAAAGCATGTTATTTCCCCAATAGTTTTGAAAGAAGGTTTTGCAGAATATGTCAGCCTGTGTTATAAATTGTTTTCTTTAGGACTGAGAATATCTCATTCAAGGCTCTTCTGATTTTTAGGTTTCATGTTGGGAAATCTAATTCTAATGGGTTTTCCAGTTTCCATTTCTCCCAGAATGGGCCACCATATTATTAATGATTCCTGGGAAATCTAGATACTGGCATCTCAAAATGTCCAATTAATAGCAATGCCTATGACATCCTGGCATTAGTAATACAATGACATCAATTATGGCATTAAATATAAACTAGACTGTGACAAGCAACAAGGACCAATAGGTACCAACATTGTGTATAATAAAGAAAGTTGTAATTACAGTATGGACACTAAGACAAAATAAATATTGACCTGCTATAAAGATACAGTAATTACCTACTAAATAGAACAAGTTTACCTCTGTTAACGGTAGTACAGCACCCAGTAGCAATAGCATAATTTTAGCTATTTACCTACATATTCATAAAGCACAGTAGTTATACCAGTTAAGGTGGATAACTGAAGAATACAAGACAAAAGTAAAATTTGAAAAACTAAATGATGGGTGGGCCAGGAAGATAGCTCAGTAGAGTAAGTGCTTGCCTGGCAAGCACAAGGTCCTGAGTTCAATCCCTAGTCCAAAAACTCTCCACCAAAACCAAAAACTTAATGCTTAATGATAGAATATGAAAAAGAGATAAAGTTAAGATATTATTTTCTATTAATGAGTAAAAGGAAATTAATAGTTATGCAGAACAGTTGCTGGAATGAATGAACAAGAAAAAAAACATAGCAAAAATAGGAGATTTAAGAAGGAAAAGAAAAATGTTAGGAGTGTCACTTCTTCATCTTGAAGTTTTACCCTAACCAATATGTAGTAGCCTTCTTTATCTTGTTTGATCAGTTTTGGTTTGAAATTTAGACTGTCTGCAAACAGAATTGTTACCCCTGCTTTTTTTTTTTTTTTTGTCTTTTTGAGACAGGGTCTCGTTATGCAGCTCAGGCTGGCCTTGAGCTCACTTTTGTAGCCCAGGCTGGTCTCGAAGTCACACTGATCCTCCTTCCTCAGCCTCCCAAGTGCTGGGATTACAGGCATGCACCACCACGCCCGGCTTTTTTTTTTTTTGAGGTGCTGGAGCATGTAGTATTGTTTTCCATCCTTTCACTTTTAGCCTATTAATTTCTTTATAAGTTAAGTGTGTTTCTTGTAATCAGCATAATGTTTGATTTTGCTTCTATATCCACTCTTCCAGTCTATTTCTTTTAATTGGAGAATTGAGTCCATTTACATTGATGGTTATAATTGAAATATGTTGACCAACGATTGACATGATGCTTACTTACTACTATTTACCTCTTTTTTCTCCTGTGTTTAATTGAGTAGCCTCTTTGGTGGGATCTTTCTATTCACATTTCTTGAGTTTGAGTCATTTTGATCCCTCTGAAAAATATTTTTTAGTATTCTGTGTAGGGTTGGTTTTGATGTCATGAAATTGTTTAGTTGTTCCTTGTCTTGGAAGTATTTCACTGCTCCCTCATACTTGAAAGAGAGTTTTGCGGGGTATAGCAGTCTGGGCTGAAAATTGTTTTCATGGAGGACTTGAAGCACTCTGCTCCATGCTCTTCTTGTCTTCATGGTTTGTGAAGAGAAATCCGCTGTTATTCTGATGGGTTTTCCTTTAAATGTGATCTGTTTCTTTTCTCTAGCAGCTTTTAGTATACTATTCTGCTGGATTTCTGGAATCTTGAGTTTTATATGTCTGGATGTGTTTTTAGTCAGGTCGATGTTATTTGGGGTTCTGTATGCTTCAGTTATTTGTATCTCCAATTGTTTTTTCATATTTGGGAAGTTTTCTGCTATTACTTTTGCCCATATTCTTTTTATATCCTTTGTATTGACTCCTTCTTTCTCATTGATTCCTATTAATCTCACATTGTTCATTTTTGCATCATCCTGCAGATGTTTATTTATTTTTTCCTGCATCCTAGTTGTTTTTAAGAGATCCTTTCTTACTTTTTCATTAGCTGAGACTGTGTCTTCAAGATCTGAGATTCTATCTTCACTTTGGTTCATACGGTTTTGCCAACTTGTGATTGAGATTTTTTTTTTGTATATCTCTTTCAAACTGTTCCATGTGATCTATTTCTTTCTTATATTGTTCACTCAGGGAGTCCATCATTTTTCTATTCTCCTCTAATTTTTTATTAATATCTTCTTTAATAGTAGTGAAGTCTCTCATTATAGTTATCCTCTCTCTCTCTAATTCAGAGATTATTTATGCTCTGTTCTCCTCTCTACTTTTCTGTAGTTGTTCCTCTACTTTAGATGCTATTAATTTAGACATGTCTTTTTTAACTTCAGTGGTTATTTCTGCCCTGGTTTCCTCTATACGTTTCTGCAGTTGTTTTTACACTTCAGAGTCTATTTTTTTTATACATTTCTTTTTTAACTTGACATGTTACCTCTGATCTGAGTTGCTCTATACATTTCTGCACTTGTATATCTACCTCAGAAGCTATTGGTTCAGAGATTTCATCTGTATGATTTTCATTTTCTTGTAAGGTAGTGTCTCTTGTATCTGTTACAGGTGGGTTCTGGACCTGAGATGCATTTTGCTCCTTGTCTGTATCATTCTGCATAGCAATGACCTGCAGGACTGGGGGGCCTTGCTGCTGGGTAGGTTAAGCTTGCATCAAGCCTGAGGTCTGACTCAGGTGGTGGGCCTGATGCTAGATAGGCTATGCTTGTATCTGGCTGAAGATCTGAGTCACATATTGGGCCTAGCTTCTGAGTCGGCTGCTTTCACAGTGGGCCGGAGTAGGTCTAACATGGCGGACCGGGCCAGAATACTCATGTGAGTGGGTTGGAAACCTCAGGAGATGTCTGGCGGGACAGCTTGAATGTTCAGGCAAGCATACTGGAACCAAGAAAAATGTTAGATTGGAAAACAACAAAAGAACCACTCCCCCCAAAGAAACAAGCAACAATGACAACAACAACAAAATGCCCTTAAAGTAGAATAGGCAGGAGAAAAAAGTCCAAATCCTGAAAAACGCCAATGAAGAAAAGATAAAAGTAGTATAATATAGGAAGATTTAAAAAAAAATTTCTTGAAGAAACATTACTGTTATTGAATGAGTGGCTTCTGTCCAGGATCTGAAGAAGCAGGGCCCAGTCAGACATTGTTTTCCTAGCACAGTGTTAGGGCTTGTGCAGCTTTGAGGTGCCCTCCATGCACCAGAGGCCCCTGCATTTGTTTTCTGGAGCCTATGATTAGAGTTTAGGCCAAGGCAAGACCTTGCTTCTGTTGGGAGACATGGAACCTGGATGAGACCACAGGGCAGGCTGCAAGCGGGCTGTCCGACCCAGTGATGGCAGTGGTGGGGTCTGTTTGCTCTCCTTTTCTCCCAAGTGCTGTCTTCATTCAGATCCAGCTGGTTTGTTAGCCTTTGCTTCTGTTGCCTTGTGCTGTGCTCTCCTGACAATGGCAGGGGGCGCTGTTTCTGGTGGGCTCTCAGTGGGAGCTGCTCCTGTTCCTGTGCCACAGATCTGCTGTATTTGTCTGCATGTTTTTTAGAGTTACATCTATTCAGATACTTTGAGCATTTAAAATTTGGATTATTTATAACTTTACTATTGAATTCTATTTTTTTTTTACATATTTAGAACACATCTCTTGTTTGATGCTTTATTTGCAAATTGCTTTGTCAATCTCTAAATTATTCTTTCACTTTCTTTGTCATTTATAGTACAAAGTTTACAAATTTGACAATGCTTGATGTATCTATCTTTATAGTTTCACCCAAGCTATTGGTGTCATATCTAAGATGTTATTGTCTTAGAGTAAAGTATGTTAACTGCTATTTTCTTCAAAATTTATGTCTTGAATTTAATCCAATGGCTCATTTTAGATTTATTTTTTGTATTATGCTGTGTCCAATTTCATTCTTTTGCATGTGGACATATAGTTGTCATAATAAAATTCATTGAAAAGTCTCTGTACTCTGTTTTTATATTTTATGTGTTGAAAGTTATCTTAAAAAATTAAAGAGAATTTATTTTTGCTTTTATAGATACCTCCTGAAGCTGGCATGCTGGAATAATATGTCTTTAATGACATCAGGAAGCCCAGCCTCACAACAGAAAATCTTATTGGCAATCACACAAGGCCCCCATCGCCAAGTTTGCGAGTGATGGTAGTGTTCATTTCATTAGTAGAACCTTTGTGCCTAACTTTTCTCTAGGCAATCCCATGGGTCACAGAAGGAGAGCAAGAATCCTCCAGTTTCATAAATAGATGTGTTCTTAAAATCCCACATTTCTTGCCGGGCGTGGTGGCTCACGCCTGTAATCCCAGCACTCGGGAGGCTGAGGCAGGAGGATCGGTGTGAGTTCGAGACCAGCCTGGGCTACAAAAGTGAGCTCAAGGCCAGCCACAACTGCATAGTGAGACCCTGTCTCAAAAAGACAAAAAAAAAAAAAAATCCCACATTTCTGCACTGGAGAGATAGCTCAGCATAAGCACCTGTCTCACAAGGACAGAGTCCTGAGTGCAAACCCTGTTATCCAAGAGTAAACAAAAACCCCACCTTCCTGAGATGTGATCTCATTAGTGCTCTGCTAAAGCAGCTCTCTGATTTCTACCTCGTTTACTATGATCATTGCTATGTCTTCGCTTTAAAAATCCATACCATTAGTTTTTCAGCCTATTCTGCAAGTTTTCTTGCCATGATATTGCTGAGGTATTTCAATAAAATTTCCCTTAGCCAACCTATATTTTACACCACTGTTGTCTGAAGCCATATCACATTCATTCCTAAGGATCCCATTTTTGTGCCATTATTTATTTGTAAGTTTCTTTCTTTAATCTTGTATTTTTTATTAGTGTGGGTTGATTACTGGCCGGGACTGTGTTGGTGCTGGACCTAGGCTATTCTCCTGGAGGTGGTAGAGAATGGGAGCAGACGCTGAACAAGATCAGCATCTTCCTTCTATTTCCAGAGATTTGGCAAATGCTTGCATTTTAAGTTAGGCTATGGTCTTCTACAGAACTTAAGTGACTTACGTAATGAAATATATGATTGTGTTAGTTAACAAGTACCTTAGAATAGTTGCCACTCCGAGCTGCTCTGCTTGCCTCCATTTTCCTGTGATTCAGGTCTGGCTGTTGATGACAGCTTTCCTCTAACTGTCCAATAAGACACATTTTCTGGTAATTTCCACCTTTGTAACTGCAGTTTAATTTGTGTTTTAAACTTTAAAGTAAAAACTGACTGTTAGGTGGGAACAGAAAATCAAATAAAGTTTTGATTTTGATTTTTATAGTTATAGTCTTTCCCTTGACTGACCCCACAGCTAGTGTTAAGATTACCTAAGAACAATGCTATGTGCTCATTAAGGAAGGAATCACGTAACAAGAGAAAACTGAAGAAAAGAAAAATGGACATGCCAAACTATTTTTAATGTAGTCACTGCATTGTTAAGGAAGAGACATAGTAAAGCCAAAACAACAGATACTTATAATGAAACAGTTACACTTTCACAAGAAGTTCAGAATTATTTTTTTATACATTAAAGGAACAAAAGTGTGCAAGAAAATAGTCTCTAACCTGTCCTACATGGGAGAACCAAATAATTAAGAATGCGATACTTTATATTGTTGTTGGTTTTCCTCTAAAATCCAAGAAAAATAACAGTGAAGTGGAGGGGGTCAGAATTCTTGGCTTAGTTTTGACACAAGGTGTTAGGAGCTGCTGAAGTTGGAAGCTGATCACATGTGGGAGGGCAGGACAAGGCCGCAGTGCCTACAGCAGTTAAACTGCATCAGTCTTGAGAAAAACATCCTGGCTGGACAATTCAGCTATTACTCGCTTGGCAAAGTTGTGTCTCCTGATACTAACTTTGCAAAGTGTAAATAAACACCCCTTCTGTTGTGCTTTGGGTCTTTTGCCAGTCAGGCAAACAGACCTCCTTCTGAATCTAGCTCTTGCCTCTGGTCTGTTTTTTCCTCATTCCTGCTGCTGCTTTTTTTTGAATCACACCAAGACCTCTGAGCAACCCTACAACACGGGAAAAATTACCTTTTGGTGTAGGTCATATAACTCTCTTTCCCTCCATTGAATCTAAATTTATTTATTTTATTTATTTATTTATTTATTTATTTAGTCTTTTTGAGACAGGGTCTCAGTATGCAGTTTAGGCTGGCCTTGAGCTCACTTTTGTAGCCCAGGCTGGTCTCGAACTCACACCAATCCTCCTGCCTCAGTCTCCCGAGTGCTGGGATTACAGGCATGCGCCACCATGCCCGGCTGAATATAAATTTTAAAATTAATCATAACCTAAATAAAAAGTGATTTCTTTTTTGAGTCATTGAGTGCATCTATGGCTTCACTTTATAGAATTCAGAAGGTTTTTTTTTTTTTGTTGTTGTTGTTGGTTTTGCTTTTGGTTGTTGTCAGGAGAAGCCCATTTTACCATTTACCAAATTTTTCAACTGACATTTGAAAACATAGAGAGCAGAAAAGGGCAGCAACATGAGCCAACTTCCAGGGGATATAAATGCAAATAGCATCTCTCACATTGTGGTTAAGAAATAAACAAATTAGAATGTTTTGTTTCTTTTATTTTAGTCCTGCACTGCAGTGATGTGTCTGCCTTTACTTCGAAGAAAGGAATACTTTCAAGAGGCTACCCAAGGATGGGCCAGGGTTGCTTTCATGTTGTTTGTTTCTCTTCATGCTCTAGCTGAGCAAATAACAAAAAGGTTGCAATAGAATCCTTATTAGTAAGAATAAATAAGATTTGTTTATATCTAATGCAAGAAAAAAGAGCTTCTCTACTTCCAGTAGATCTTAGGGAGTGCCTTCGAAGTTTGCCATATCAAAGAAAAAAAAAAGTCTGTAAATCACAATGGACAGGTCCATCAAGAGCTTGCAATCTTGTAGAAATAAACATTTGAGGAACTGAAGAAGTATACAGCTAGCCAAGATGCTGCCTGAAGGCACATAAAAAGTAGAAGAGGAAATGGAAAACACAAGTAATATAAGTAATTATTTCAGGTAAAAGAATTAGTGATAAAACTAGGATATCTGAAGCTCAATTAGCTAACATCTGCCATGTCATAGGCATGTCTTCAGTTGTGCATATTCTTTGGTAATCTCCATACTGTACCAAGTTTGGGGTGTGTGAGCAATAGAGCTTAGAAGTGATGTTACCTCATTTCAAGACTGCTGATTGAAATAAAAATGAGCAGTGGCCTCTGTTTTGGTCACCTCACTTGTCACTGGTCACACTTGATCTGGGGAGAGCCATGGATCAAGCGCCTTGAAGAAGGGTTCTCATGGGATGAATATAGAGTCTACTGCCAATAGCTGTGTGAGTGAATGTGGAGATGAGATTTTATAGAATGGATTCGATCCCCAGGCCTGCCGTGCTGGCGTCACTCATGGGGAGTGTGCTGAGATGGCAATTGAGACTGGGCGGGGTGGCATGTGCCCATAATCCTAGCTCTCAGGAGGCTGTAAACAGGCAGATCACTCTGAGTCTGATCTAGTAGTGATACCCTGAACACCTTGTAGACCCTTCCCTAAAATACAACAACAAAAAAAGATTTTATATAGTGGATCAGTTATCTAAATGTTATAGTCAGGACTTCCATAGGGAACAATTTAACATAGGACACATAATTTTTAGGATTATTTTATAGTAATCACCAAAAGAATCAAGTAAATACTTACTTGATGTAACTTTAGCTATCTGATAAGGTCAGTCAAATCCCCTCAGGATTTACCCTGCAACCGTGTACGGCAGCTTGTGGGTCTTTTGTCAGTGTCAGCCATCTGGATGAATCACGGCCGCTGCTTGACCAGTTTGCTCTCTGTGAAGGCCTGAGAGAAATTTTTCTCTCTAGGTGGCTCTCCTTAGGCATACCCTACATTGTGAATCAGTTTCCTCTGTGGCCTCGTAATCTCCTTGATCAGAAAGTTTGGGATACCACTGAGTTATAGGACGTCACAGCAGAGATAACCTATTTTGACACTTTCATTGCTATTTTATCATTTTTCTCATTAAAATGAATATTTAAAAAAAGAGTTAAGTACAAAGAGTGCAGTAAATCTGTCTAAACACTAAAGACCGAAAGAATTTAGTTCAGTGCCCAGATCCCACGGCAATGTCCTGCAGAAGGCCAGCTGAAGACCAAGGGCCCATGACAATGCCTCCCACAGGACCAACCAGAGTTTAAGAAAGCCCATTTCATGATTCTGTGCTAGGAAGACCCAAAAGTCAGTGGTGGAAACTAGAAAGTCTGCCATTGGGAGAAAAGATGTGTGAAAGAAGGTGTAGGGATCTGAATTGGAGCCAGGAAATGACACTCAAAGTAAGGGACAGAGATCCTGCCAAAAAGCGCCATTGCCATCCTCAGTGACAAGGAGGTTTTGAGCTCCTCTAAGATAAATCACTTAGTTCATATCAGGAAAGCCAGCATGACAAGCTCCTCGAAAAACTAAACAGTGCATTATCTTCCCCACTGGAGCCAGGAAGTGATGCAGGAAGAAAATACCAGAGTTCTCCCAAGGTGAATTATTGCCTTCTCAGCCAGAAGGGCTCAAACTGTTTTGATGATGAGCACTGTCGAGTTCCTGTCAGGAAACCCAGCACAACAAGCTCCTCTGGAAGCTCCAGTTCTCCTCTTGCTGCTGCTGCTGGAAGCAGTCCTCAGGTCCCCCCACCCCCGCCCCCAGAACCACATTGATTTGGTTCAGCTGGATGTTTCAAGTCGACCACCAGTTGTCAAGCCATCACAACAAGGTTTTGGTCCCCTCCAGGGGCTTCATTGCAGGATCATGAAAATCCATGATGCCCGCCCACCTAGCAAAATTGGACCTTGTTTGCTAACTTTGAAAAACTTTATGAAGTAATAAATATTTGTTATTTGGAGTGATATGTTCTTTCATTTATTATTAAATTAATAATGATGGTGAAATAAAGTAAGCAATAGCAAAGGGCAGAGATCAAGGCAATAAAAATGTTCTTAATTTTAATTTGTATATATATATATGAGCTTAAAAATTTGAAAAATGAAATGACTATCATAATACAAAAATAATGAAAGAAAGGTTACGTTTTCATCATATAATGCTTTTTGGTAACAAGAGAAAATTTATATCAATAAATCAGGCTGGGGAGATAGCTCAGGGGCACAAATTCCTGCCTGGTAAGTGCAAGGTCCTGAGTTCAATCCCCAGTTCCACAAAAAAAAAAAAAAAAAAAAAAAAAAAAAAAAAAAAAAAAAAAAAAAAAAAAAAAAAAAAAAAAAAAAAAAAAAAAAAAAAAAAAAAAAAAAAAAAAAAAAAAAAAAAAAAAAAAAAAAAAAAATCAGCCTATAGAATACTGACTAGTAAAACTGTGGTTTATTTTTGGGATGTCTACAAATACATCAATAATTTTATTGCAATTTATTTTCTTTGTATATTTGTTTTCCTCTCACACATAGACATATTTGTTAGCCTATTTTAATATAGGTTTTTGACAAATTCTTACTAATTTTCTTTGTTTTTGTGGTCTCAGGGTTCAAATTCAGGAACTTGCACTTGTGCTTGCTAAGCAGGCACTTATGCTGCTGAGTTGTATCCTCAGCCTTATTAATTTTCTTCTGAAAAAATTTTAAGTACTATATGGCAAATGCAAAAATGGTTTTTAAAAAAGTCTTTCTGTCTGTCTTAGTTACCTTACTTTCATTGTGAGGGCAAAACACCTGATACTCAAACTTAAAGAGAGCAAGGTTTATTGTACTCACTGTTTGTAGAGGTTTCAGTCTATAGTTCCCTGGCACCCAGGCAGAGGGGCACAAGGAAGACAAGTTATTTTCATCGAAGTAGAAGACACCAAAAGCAACAAGAGCAAAAAAGGGGAAAACAAGCCTCTTGCTACGACTTTTATCCTATCTAATCCTCTTGGGTCAGAGTGATGACAACCTAATCAGTAATTTGATACACCAATCACCCACTCTTAATCCCAGCACCCTTAATCCCCATGCTGCACTAGGAAACAATCGTATACTCTAGACTCAGCCACCTCAGAAAGACACCCTCCCTATGACCCGTGAAGCTTTGGGAGGAGCATCCAGACATACACCAAAACATGGTCTTTCTCTTTTGTTTTTATCATTTTTAATCCTTTGAATTGGATCATGCTTAGATCTCTTTCCTCTGTCATGATCTTTGCTTATGAAAGAGATTTACTCTCATCACTCCACATAGCTTTACACTTCATCACTCCAGCCTTACATAGCCTTACATTCATATAATACTTCAACTATATATTTTTAAAAATATTTATGTATTTAGCTTCACATTGGTTTTGACCAAATGCTATTTCATATTGGTATATATATATTTATAACTGCTTGAACTTAAATTTTGGGAAGGGGCATATTCATTAATCAATACATTATATAGCTGATACAGCATTTTTTTTTTTTTAAGATTTCTTTTATCTTATTTATTTATGCTATGGCCCGCTAAGCCTGTCCTGGGTGTCAGGCTGGCGCAGCGTGTGGTGTTAGGGATTATACCACGGTCCCTGTGGCTGCCTAAGCTTGCCTAAGCAGGCACTCTAGACCACTGAGCTATCTTGCTGGTGCCAGATGCAACATTGCATTTTCCTGATTTACTTAGTTTTGTGATAAAAATTAAAGATCATGAAACAAGTTTTAATTTTAAATATTGTTAAGATAAATCAATTATCAGTAAGCATTGAGATAAACATTAAGAAATGATTTACCTGCAAATGATTGGCATGAGGAGGGGTGGATTCCTCCTTCCTCCTAGACCTGGAGGTAACCACGGAGGAACTATCATCTTCAAGGCAAACTCAAGCACGTTTAACCTCAAATTAATCTGTAAAAGCAGGGCTTTCTTTGGCTTATAGTGTTTGTCATTCTTTCTTTCTTTCTTTCTTTCCTTTTTTATTAGTAGGAGAGCCATAATAATTGATACAATGCATATTGTTGTCTTCATAGTAGTTTTGAGAGTACAAGATGCGGATATGAGAAGTTTTCTAAACACTATTGGCACAAATATTTCTTCTTCTTGAACTAAGAGAAAGTAGTTGTATACATAATCGAATGTTTGATAATTGCAGTGGGTTGTCGACAGAACTGGCAATATCAAAAGCTGTTGACTTGAGCCTTTTACAGCTCAGCATATTAATTTGGCTTTACTTTTTATGCCTTGTGGTCAAACTTTTCTGCTGGGCAGTTAAGTCCAAGTTAAAGCAAGACCTACAAAAAAACATGTAATTTTTGTATCTGACAACGTTAGTGAAATCTCCTCAGGACTTACCATGAAACCATGTACAGTGTTTTGCACAACTTTTGTCAGTGTCAGCCATCTGGATGAATCACAGCCATTGCTTGACCAATTTGCTTTCTGTGAAAGTCTGAGAGAAGATTTTCTCTCTAGGTGACTCCCCTTAGGCACACTATACATTGTTATTCCCTTTCCTCTGTGGTCCAATAATATCCTTGAACAGAAAATTTGGGACACCACTGAGTTATAGGATGTTACAGTACAGGTTCTCTAATGTCTGGAGTCCTCACTGACCTTGAAGGGCTAGGGCCAAAATATTGGCTATCCTTATAGCCCTTCTGTTTCTCTAATTTTTTGTCTGCAAACTTAGGTTCTTAACCCTGCAGAAGAGAAACTTAATGATACTATTACTCTACAGTGGTTCTCAACCATTCTAATGCCCTGACCCTGCAATACAGTTCCTCATGTTGTAGTGACTCCCAACCAAAAAAAAATTTTGGTGGCTACTTCAAAATTGTAATTTTGCTGCAGTTATAATTCAGAATGGCTGTAGGTGACTCCTGTATTTTGGTCATTTGACCCCCGCCGTGACCCACAGTTTGAGAACCACTGCTCTTTAACATAGGTACTTGAGCTTATCATCACTGTATCTCTAAATATTAAATGCCTTAGACTTCACACAGAACTGGTATTTTCCATCAATCATTGATAGTCTAATAAATCCCTATAGAATATGATTTAAAAAGCTGTTGCACATTTTCACACAGAATTTTAGAAATGTAAGCATATACAAAATTATAGCAGGTCAAATGTGTGGCATTTTCCCTTGTCTCATTTTCAATCCTTAATTTGTGTATGTGTGTGTGTGTGTGTGTGTGTGTGTGCATGTGTGCAGGGTCTCACTGTGCAGCTCAGCCTCATAGTGATTCTCCTGATTTCTGCCTCCCTAGTGCTGGGATTAGAGGCGGGGATCATCATGCCTGGACTCTATCTCCAGCTCAGTGCACCCAAGTGTGGCCCGGCATGGCACGTGGTATCAAGCAAGCCCTTAGTCCGCTGAGCTGTGCCGCTGGCCCTCTTTGATTCCAATCCTTGTCATCTTTTTCTCTGAAAAAATGTAAGGCCAACTGCCAAAAAGCTGTTGTCCCCTTTTAACCTCTCATCATCTTTTTCTTTTCGTTTAAAAATATTTTCCCTTTGGCTGGGCGTGGTGGCACACACCTATAATCCCAGCACTTGGGAGGCTGAGGCAGGAGGATCAGTGCTATTAGGAGACTAGCCTGAGCTACCAAAGTAAGCTCAAGGCCGGCCTGCAATGCATAATGTGACCCTGTCTAAAAAAGACAAAAAAATTCACTTTGCATTCTGGGATATATTTATAATAAGCTAGTTTTTGGTTCTCTTTTCTTTGAAATTGTTCGCAGTATATAATTTTTGGCACATTTCCTTCTTTCCTCTTTCTTCACAAGTATGTGTACACAGAATAACTGCATTCATTTTGAATGCAATCACATCTTGCTCACTCTTATTCCCTATTTGCCTCCCCCTTCCCTTCTCTGCCTTCCTAATCTTCTATTTAATTTTTGCCTGAGTTTTAGTTATTCATACTTTTATTTCTATATTTTAGAATATTTCTCATAAATTTTATTTTTGTAGACTTTAACATGATAAAAGAATTTATTCTCCCACACTTTTCTATTTTACATTCTTTCTTTGTCTTATAAATGCTGTAGTATCCTTCTTTTTAAAATAAAAAAGTTTTATCTATTTAGTACAGGGTCTCACTACGCAGTTTAGGGTTGTGCTCCTCCTGTCTCAGCCTCCCCAGTGCTGGAATTATAGGTATATGAGTACATAAAATGTACACAGAGCATAATATTTGTGATAATAATAAGGATCTATGTTCCTGGCTTATGTATTTGCTTTTAAAATCCTAAGTTTAGACTGTATGCCTTCTAATGATCTATGGAAACAGCTTACTATAAAGTTAGCATGCTATGTTAACCAGCAACAGCCTCACATACCCTCCAACAACTTGTGTCTTGCTTTCATCTTTTTCTTTTATACTTGATTTAATCTTGTGTTGTTTTATTATATATATATATATATATATATATACATATATATATGTATATATACATATACATATATATATATATGTATATTACATGTACTTTTTTTTGTCTTTTTGAGACAGGGTCTTGCTATGCAGGTCAGGCTGGCCTTGAGCTCACTTTTGTAGCCCAGGCTGGTCTCGAACTCACACCAATCCTCCTGCCTCAGCCTCCTGAGTACTGGGATTAGAGGCGTGAGCCACCATGCCCAGCATTGCATGTATATTTGAATTTTAGAATATATATATATATTCTTAAATGCTCTGTGCTCTGTTCTGCGAACATTAAGTAGCTAAAGACATACATGCACACACATAGACACACACACACATGCAGACACAGATTCATGCATGCACCATTCACATGTACGCCTGCCAAATTCCCATGCACCAGTCTCCACAGTGTGATGACTGGGGCCTAGCTGCATGGCAGTGAGGAGCCCTATTTCAAAGAAACTCAGTTTTCATGCTGCTGTCAGAGCATCTGCTTGCCTTTCTCTCTCAAGGGTGATATTGTTCAGTGAACAAATTTCTAAGGGAAAGGAGACAATAACTATAGATTTATTTCCTTAGAATAAGTGAATGTCCCTTAAGAGAGAAAGGAGGAGGTTTTATCTTTATTCCCCTGGACATTTCAGGAATTATGTCTCTGAATTTCCCCAGAAGGAAGCACTGTCTTTAGCTTCCAAGCTGTTGGCTATTTCACCCTGTCTTTGTCTTGCAGAGCCCTGATCTTATAGGTGGGTGAGAAATTTAAGGAGAATTACCTCCAACAGCAACACAATCTATGTCATGGACGTGGCACGGCTTTCTCTAGAATTCACCTTTGGACTGGTATCTGTTCTGTAAGATTTGGCTCTTCCTGGAGAAGTCCTGCCTGTCTGTTGATTTTCTGCTTCTTGCACCAGTGTAAAACATTATACCTTAAAAAATGAGGTTTTTATAATTCTGTTGGAGGCCGGCCTGATAGCTCAGCAGACTACAATCCTGCCTAGGCAGTGCGCTGTCAGCCGCGAGTTTGATCCCTGGTGCGCCATGGCAGCCCCGCCCTCCGGACACACTGAGGTAGTGATTGAGACTGGGCTTGGTGTCACTTGCCTGTAATTCCAGTACTTGGGAGGCTCAAAACAGGAGAATCACTATGAATCCGATCTACATAGTGAGACACTGTAGATGCTGTCCTAAAAATACAGAAAAATAAAAATTAAAAAATGAAAAATAAAATTCTGTTGATTTGCCCTAACTAAAGGTATCCTAGAGGGGTGTTGATACCATGATCTCCCTTCAACCCTAGTCTTTGCCAAATAAAGAGCTCCATGCCATCGCATTTCAGGTTTACCTTGCTTTAAAAAAAAATTATGTATTTGGTACAGGGTCTCATTACTCAGCTCAGGCTTGTAGTGATGCTTCTATTTCAATCTCCCCACCACTGGGCCTACTGTCTTGCTTTATATAAAGCAGATTTGTGCATCTAATGTTAACTGACCCATTTTATCTTGCACCATATTTTTTTTTCAGTGCTGAGGACCAAACCTGAGACTTGTGCTTACTATCAAATGTGTTACCACTGACCCACATTGCAGTCCCAATAAATTAATTTTAAATTTAAGGCACTAGAAGGGCACCAATCCTTGAGCTGCAGTTCCAGTGCATTCTCCTTTCATCATTCGCTGGGGCTTGTGGATAGGAATGGGAGAGCTACAGAGGCCACTTTTGCCCTCATCATGGTAGGAATTATTTTATGTATTGTAAAGATTGTTTCTATTTTAAGAAAATTATAGGCTGGCTCTTTATTTTTAAAATGTTTATATATTTTTCTTATTGCATTTCTGTTTTCTTCCTTATTAATCACCCCACTCAGGATTGGTTTCCAAGGAGATGTGCTTGTGCAGGTAGGGTACAGATAAGCTGTTGTTGATTATTTGCTCCATTCAGGTGAAATAGGCATTATGATCTACAGAATAGGTATTTACAGTGAACTTTACATGTGCATAGGCTCCCAAACACACACAGGTCTTCAAAATATGTAATTCTATAAAGATTGTAAACTTCTCAATCAAAAATGCTGGACATTAAATCATTAGGTTAAGTATATGGAAACCAGGTCTCAACAATATTAAGATAAAATTAAATTTTATATGTGATAAACACATAGAAATTTTGGACAGTACTGAGTTTTAAAACATGAGATTTTTATTTAGAGTTTGATTTATTTAACAGCACTGTATGTTTATTGCATAATAGCAAATTTACTGTAGATGGAGGCAAAAGAAGATCTACACCAACTATAAGAACTTGTCATGTGAGATTATAATTGTACCATCAACATATTATATGATTGTGAAATACAGATATTAAAGGCATTATTAATGTATTATCTATACTGAAATGGCAATGTGTGTTTCTTAAGCAGTGACAATAAGAAATATTACCACTAAAATAATGTGCTCACTTTAAAACACTTGATCTCTTGAGAAGACTTTTAGTAATCTATTTTATTTCTTCAGATATATTTATGCACTAAGTTGGATGTTTAAAAGTTACTTTTTTGTGCTGGGTGTGGTGGCACACGCCTGTAATCCTAGAACTGGGGAGGCTGAGGCAGGCAGATCGGTGCAAATTCGAGACCAACCTGGGCTACAAAAGTGAGCTCAAGGCCAGTCTCAACTGCATAGTGAGACCCTGTCTCAAAAAGCCAAAAAAAAAAAAAAAAAAAAAAAAAGTTACTTTTTTGTAACATCATGAGAGCCTTAGAACAAAGCTGTGTTACATTCTATGAACTAACTGGCAACAAAATTCTAACCTATGTACCGTGGTGACAACAAAATGCAGGTAGAAGAGGAAGGAATTGTACATACATTTGGTAATAATTCTGGAGGGTCACGGGAAAGCAATTTGGTTCAATTTCTTTTTTTTCCCGGAGGAATGGAAAACTGAATATTTTAGCATTTAATAGGAATTTTCAAGTTATTTTTCTAAGTAATTTAAGTAATACTATATGTATAAACTTGTTAATGAGATTTTTCACTAGATTAAGTAAATTTAGTGGTTTGTTTCTGAGTACTGGTAGCTTGGTACTTCACTTTCTTTATTCAATAGGACAGATATTTTTTAAGGAAGACTCTTAAAAAGTGGCAGTGTGAGCTCCTCAAAGTTTGTTTATATTCTTTTTGTAGGAAGAAACATTCGACTCTGGCCCACCCTCCAGATGTCTCCTGCCTGCTCGCCTGAGGTCTCCAACCTGCTTGCTTAAGTATTCCGGCCCACCTGCCAGGCGTCTCTGGTGCACCCGCCAGGTTAGATTAACTCCAGCCCACTGTGAAAGTAGCCGACCCAGAAGATAGGCTCAACATGTGATTCAGATCTTCAGCCAACACAAGCATAGCTATCCAGTATCAGGCCCACCAACTGAGTCAGACCTCAGGCTCAACACAAGCTTAGCCTACCCAGTAGCAAGGCCCCTCCAGTGCAATGAAATTGGAAATAAATGAGAACAGAAACCACAGGAACCCCAGAAATGCATGGAAGTTAAAAAAAAAAAAAAAAAAAAAAAAAACCTCTCATCAACAACCAGTGGGTTACAGATGAAATTAAACAAGAAATTGAACAATATATTGAATTTAATGAAAATTCAAACACAATTTACTGGTATTTATGGGATGGAATGAAAGCAGTTCTTAGAGGGAAATTTATAGTTCTGAACTCACACATTAAGAAAACAGAATGTGAACAAATAAATATTCTCCTGGAGCACCTCAATCAATTAGAAATAGGAGAGCAAATGGAATTGAAAGCCCAAACATGGGAGGAAATTATAAAGATTAGACCAGAAATTAATTCAATTGAGACCAAAAAACAACAACAACAACAACAAAACCACAATACAATGAATTAATGAATCAAAAAGCTGGTTCTTTGAAAGATTAAATAAATTGATAAGCCCGTAGCTAACCTCATCAAAAAGAGAAAACATTCAAATTCAAGCAATAAGGAATGAAAAGGGTGAAATTACTATAGACACAGCAGAGATTCAGAAGATCATAAGTAATTACTTTGAGAATCTTTACTCTCACAGTATTGAAGACACAGATGACACGGAAAGATTCCTAGAAAAGTACAAATTACCCAAACTGAATCAAGAAGATACAACAACTCTCACTAGCCCAATAACAGCCAATGAAATACGAAATATAACAAAAAGCCTACCAACAAAGAAAAGTCCAGGACCTGATGGATTCACTACTGAATTCTACAAAAAATTTATAGAAGACTTAATCCCAACACTCCTCAAACTCTTCAATGAAATTGAAAAGGAAGCATTCCTTCCAAAATCATTCCTAGAGTCAAGTATTACACTGATACCAAAACCAGAGAGAGATGCAACTAAAAAAGAAAATTACAGACCAGTTTCTCTCATGAACATTGATGCAAAAATCTTGAATAAAATCCTAACTACTAGAATACAACTAATCATCAAGAAGATTATCCACCATGTCCAGGTAGGATTCATCCCAGGGATGCAAGGATGGTTCAATGTACACAAATCTATAAATGCAATACACTATATCAATAGAGCCAAAGCCAAAAATCACATGATCATCTCAATGGATGCCGAAAAGGCCTTTGACAAAGTGCAACACTCATTCATGTTCAAAGTCCTACAGAAAATTGGAATAGAGGGTCTCTACCTCAACCTGATAAAAGCCATCTACAACAATCCAACAGCTAACATAATTCTAAATGGGGAGAAACTGAAGTCTTTTAGTCTCAAATATGGCACAAGACAAGGATATTCTCTGTCACCACTCCTATTCAATTAGCTACAGCCATTAGGCAAGAAAGAGAAATAAAACGAATAAGAATAGGTAAAGAAGAAGTAAAGCTATTATTATTTGCAGATGACATAATAATCTACTTGGAAGATCCCAAGAACTCCAACAAGAGACTACTGGAATTAATACACAAATTCGTTAGCATAGCAGGTTACAAAGTCAACACACAAAAGTCAGTGGCATTCCTCTACACAGATTACACACACACTGAGAGAGAAATTAGAGACGTAGTACCTTTTTTGATATCACTGAAAAAAATGAAATACTTATGGAGTAACCTAACTAAAGAAGTAAAAGACCTTTTCAATGAAAACTATATTACTCTGAAAAAAGAGATCCTAGAAGATTTCAGAAAATGGAAAGATATTTGCTCCTCCTGTATAGGAAGAAGTAATATTGTTAAGATATCCATACTCCCTAAATTGTTATACAGATTTTTTTTTTGTCTTTTTGAGACAGGGTCTCGCTGTACAGTTCAGGCTGGCCTTGAGCTCAGTTTTGTAGCCCAGGCTGGTCTCGAACTCACACTGATCCTCCTGCCTCAGCCTCCCAAGTGCTAGGATTACAGGCGTGCGCCACCACGCCTGGCGACTGTTATACAGATTTAATGCAATTCCTATCAAAATACCATCAACATACTTCACAGACCTGGAGAAATCACTCCTAAAATTTATTTGGAACCAAAGAAGACCCAGAATTGTAAAGACAATTCTGGGTAACAAATGTAGGGCAGGAAGCATTACAATTCCTGACCTAAAGTTATACTATAAAGCTACAATACTAAAATCATCATAGTATTCGCAAAAGAATAGACCTGAGGATCAATGGAATAGATTTGAAGATGCAGAAGCAAATAGTAACACACTCAGCCACTTTATTTTTGAAAAATGAATCAAACATGTTCACTGGAAAAAAAGATAGTCTCTTCAACAAATGGTGCTGAAAAAATTGGCTCTCTACATGCCAAAAACTAAAACTTGACCATAGTATATCACCATGCACTAAAGCAAAGTCGAAATGGATTAAAGGTATAAATATTAAAAGAGAAACATTAAGTCTCTTGGAAGAGAAATTGGGAGGAAACCTTGAAGATGTCGGAGTAGGCAAAAAGTTCATGGACAGAAATCAAATTGCACGTTTAACACTTGAAAGCATCAACAAATGGGACCTCTCCATCTAAGAAGTTTGTAAACATCAAAACATCAAAGGAAATTACCAACAGAGTGAGAAGACAACCCACAAATTTCGAAAAGACTTTAACTTATAAGTACGCAGACAAAGGTTTTCTATCTAGTATCTAGAAAGAACTAAAAACCATTAGGGTTCCAAAATTCAAAGATCCAATCCAGAAATGGGCCTCTGAGATGAACACACACTTCTCAGAGAAAGAAATTCAGCAAGCCTATAAATACATGAAGAAATTCTCCCCATCGCTAGTTATTCATGAAATGCAAATCAAAACAACACTTAGATACCACCTCACCCCAGTAAGGATGGCTATCATAAAGAAATCAACCAGCAACAAATGCTGGAGAGGCTGTGGGGAAAAAGGAACCCTTGTCCACTGCTGGTGGGAATGCAGATTGGTGCAACCATTATGGAAAGCAGTGTGGAGGATCCTTACAAAACTAGAATTGGAAGTT
>PVJA010006696.1:0-72035 GCA_004027025.1 Myocastor coypus
GATTGTGAGGACAATATGCAATATATCAACTTTCAAAGAAAAAAAGGGGGAAAAGAAAAAAAAAAAGTAATGTGGATTTAGAAAGGTTAATGTTTAGTTGTTTGATCAATCTTATATACCTATATGTATTAATCTAAACTGATCCGATGATGAAAATATGTAATATAACCATTGTTAAATTTAAACAATAAAAGAATTGAAAAAAAAAAAAAGAATATGATAGGATCTGTAAGTCACGAGCTTGGTGAAATAAATGAAGGAATTATATCAGCGCACTTCTGTGAAATGTAAAAAAAATTACTTCCAAGAAAGTTGAGAAAGTAGTATTTCTTACCGACTCAGGAACTAAGGGCCATGAATCATTGATCTTTAAGATAGAAGCAACAAGTTCTAGTGTTCTACCATGTAATAGTGTCAATAATATTGATGCTAGGTGTCTTAGTTACTTTCTGCTAGTTGCTGGGACAAATACCCAACACTCAAAATGAAGGAAGGAAAGGTTTATTTAGCTCACAGTTTGTGGAGGTTTCAGTCCATATTCGGCTGGCCCAAGGCTGAGTGGAACAGAGCAGAGAGCATCCAGTTCATGGCGGCGGAACAGCAACAAAATGGTGGCAGAAGTAGCCAACCAAACAGGGCAGCAGAGAGCAACAACAGCCCGAGTCTGTCTCTCTGTCTCTCTCTATATTACATTCAGGCTCTCCACCTTAGCCCCCGCCTTAAGCTACACCCATAATCGCAGAAGTACTTGGACCCATAATCCTATCAGTACTAAAACTCATAATCCCAGGGATCATGGATCAAGTCTCAAATTCTAGAAGTTCCTGCCCAATGACTACATGAGGCTTTGGGGGGACAAGTAGACATAAACCATAATACTAGGTCATTTAATACCTCAAAATAGCTGGAAATTAGAATTTTCAATGTAGTTACCATTAAAAGGTAAAGTATAACTATATTGCTCATAACCAAATGCATACATCACATAATTCATGTACAACTATGTTGTTTCAGTGAAAAATAAAATGAAATATTCCAAGTCAACATAGCCTATGATGATTAACTATAATAGAAATAAAACTTCATTTATTTTCTTTTTATTAACTTTTAACATTATGAACTTTTTTAAAAATGCTGCCTATTTTCACATTATTATCACTCTCAGTGATTTCAGTCCTCTACATTTTATGATAGATTGCAGCCATGTGTGGTTACTGTGTTTTGTTAGCATTGTTTTGTTGCTTATTGTTCTATCCCTGCTTCACTAAGAGATCTATAACTTGTACGGAATGCATTTGGCACCATAGCAAGTCTGCACTTGGCCAAGCCTGGGTTCTTCAAAGCGAAGCCTAAAAATATTACTTTTAGAGTGGGTAAAAGGCACAAAGAGTAAGAAATATAAGGAAAGAAGCTAGAAATACATGAAAACCAATACAAAAAGCATTAGCAAATTAGCCATTGCTCATCTTTAAACATAACTGCTGCACAAACACTAATGAAAATACACAGTAAGTGGGTTAACACCTAACTTTACAGATAAGGACAGACTCTCAACATGGAGAGCGTGCCTGAAATCTTAGGATAACAAGTAGCAGAGTCCCATCAGCTTCTCCTTCTGTCCTTCCTTCCCTTTTCCTCCCACTACGCTGTCTTGATCTTATATGCTCTAAAAGCCTATATGTCTGGTCATGAGCTGGAAAACAGATAAGTATCTCTAATCTAATTGAGTGCATTCTGATTTTTTTTTTTTTTTTTGAGTGACTGGGATTCAAACTCATAACCTTGCGCTTGCCAAGCAGGCACTTATGCTACAGAACTATCTCCGCAGCTTTCTATACTATTTGAAATAACAAGTTAACTGCTGTTGGCCATCACTGTCTTGATTCTAATTGCCTGTAACATTCATTTTTTTTCTTTTTAATCTCACTTTTAACCTGCTCTCTGTACACATACTCAGTGGTCTACAGATAAGTCTTGTCTTTTATAGACTTCTTATTGAGGACTCTTTTGTCTATAAAATTAAATACCACTTTTTCAGTTCTATCAGCTGGATTCCATTTTTTTTTAATGCACCTCCTAAAAGACATGAACAGAACCGGTTTTTCCATTTTCACATTTTTCAAATGCTACAAGAAGTCTAAATACAGACCTCAGGAAATCAGACAAAAGGACTCTATTTTCATTAAGAGAGAATTATCCTAAGTGCACACAGCAGCACACCCATGTTCCCGGCACTGGGAGAGGTTGAGGGAGGAGGATGACAGCTCCCGTCTCCCCTGAGCAATTTCTTAAGCCACTGCCTATGGTGGTAGCGGAACACGAAGTACCAAAATAAACAAGATTGCTTTACGAAAAAAAATTAAGTGAGGAAAGTCCTCTTATTCAGGAGATATACATCCTTGTTCTGTCTTAATGCATTAGCTGAGTTCCTTATCTTTAGTATGATTCAATAGAAATGATTTCAATATTTAGGCTTTAGCTAATAATGCATCTAAATAAACCAAAAGTGGGAAAAAAGATACAGTAAAATGATTAAAAGAAAGCATAAATGTTATTTTAAATCAATTTTAAAATCCTTTAGAGATTAATTCTTTTAAAAGAAATGATAGTCACTGCTTTCAAGTCAACCAACACCATGATGAGCTATGCGTTTACTGAGGGTGGAGCCATATCCCACGAAGATAATTCAAGACCTGACATGTCATTATGGCTGTGCCTTATTTTAGAAATAGGGGGATTACAGAGGTAGTCAGGCTAACATAAGGTCACACTGGACATTGGTAATGAGGGAAATCTGGACCCTGACATGGGAGACAGGGGCCAGACTATTTGACCACGCAGAAAGGACCTGACAGCCAGATACAGCAGGTATCAGTGACATTGAAAGCCAGCAGGAATATGTAATATAACCATTGTTAAATTGAAACAATAAAAATATTAAATCATGAAAAAAAAAAAAAAAGAAAAGAAAGCCAGCAGGCAGGAAGGGCTCTTCCAGGGATGCTGGTGGAGCATGGTACTGTGATGTCTGATTCTGGGCTTTTAGTCTCTGGAACAATTGAAGAATAAACTTTTCTTTTTTTAAGCCACCCAACTTTTGGTTATTTCTCCCTAGGAAAGTAATACAGTACTTTTTATAACTAGTGGAAATCAAACTATATGGTACCTGTAATAATTTCCTTCACCTTTCATAAGTATACACTGCCCTACTATATATAAAGTAATTTAAATAAAAAGATATTATTCCATGTTAATAAACTATACTTATTTATAAAAGTCTGAACCTTTAAAAAATAAAACTTGGAGAAATAGTTCAGCGGTCTAGGTGCCTGTCTGGCGACAGTAAAGGCCTGGGTTTAATCCCTGGTACTGCATGGTGTGCCAGCTCTGGAACCGTGGTCATGCCATGCTGGCCACGAAGATTATGTGTGGTGGTGCAGGTCTCTAATACAAGCGCTGGAGAGGCTGAGATAGCAGGATCACTATGAGTTCGACCTGTACAGTGAGACAAATAAAAATATATAAATTTTAAAAATTTAAAGCTGAGTCTTAATGATGCTAATCCATCCCCATGAGAAGCAACTAGATGGTAAAATGACAAAAGCTGAAGAGTGCTACCATTTTTTTTAAAACGTCATAATTATATAGACTATATAGTGTGTATGTCTAGTTTTAGGTTTGAGGAACTCATCATACAGATTTGCTTGTGAACTGTATTATAGTACTTGTATGAGACTCTGGCACCAAGACTTAGATACTGAATCTTGCACAAACACAGCATGTATATTTACAATAAAACCAGAAGATAATTCAAAAGTGATAGCTAAAAAATAAACTACTTAAAGATTAATAAATTTTAATGGCTATATCAATATGGGTAGAAGAGACAATTGGCAAATGAAAGAAGATAATTTTGAAAAATTAAGGAAAGAAAGTTGAGAGGAGGGAAAAAGTGAAATAAAAGATCCTATAACAAATAAAGGAAAAATAACTAAATTTGACAGATTTAACAGAAAACAATAGATAAGTAAAGGAGAGAAAAGAAAAAAATTAAAACACAATTTCAAACATCAAGACTTAATGAAAAAAAGTAGTTTCGAAAAAATTTCTGTGTTTTGTTTACTTTAAAAAGCACTATCCCCCAAGAAAAAGGAACACTTCTCCACTGCTAGTGGGAATACAGACTGGTGCAACCATTATGGAAAACTGTGTGGAGGCTACTTTAAAAACTAGAACAGTAAATCCCGTTCAACTCAGCTGTCCCCCTACTGGAATTTTCCCAGAGGAACTGAGAACATCATACCATAGTGATATCTGTGCACCTATATTTATAGCAGCACAATTTGTCATAGCCAAATCTTGGAAACAACCAAAATGCCCATATCTGAAGAACAGTTGAAAAAGATGTGGGATTTTTATATACTGGAATATTACTCAGCTAGAAATGATGATAAACTAGATTTCATATATAAATGGCTGTATCTTGAACAAATACTCATAATTGAAATAACCCGTATCTACATGTGTAAATATTGTACGGTCTTCCTAGTGTAAGAACTACAAAGAAGAAATAAAAATGGAAAGGCATAACACAGCCGAATGGAAATCAAAGACTTAAGGGTTAAACAACAAAGTCACTGGAAGCAGAAAAGAAAGGAAATATAGCAGTAGCAAAGCTATGCACTTATATACAGAGTATGAATTAGATAATGGTCCTAAGAACCTCCAAAAGGTTTTTCACATTGTTGATAGCAATGTGCAACTCCAAAACTATGCTTGGAATGCCTGTCCTTTTGGTGTTTTAGATGCGTGCTGCTTCTAATGTAATTTCAGTTACTGCTACACTCTCAAGTAAATGGTTGGTTTCCAAAACAAAAAAAAAAGGGTATTAAATGAGAGTAAGAGACTAGGCAAAATGCCATAGGCTTAACACACTACAATTTTGTACATCCTTAGATTTCTAAATGTCATGTAAAAATGTGTAACTGCTTTTATCACATTCTACAGAGATTTATTGAAGTATGAATTATTGAAGGAAAATAGCAATTCCAAGTTATGTCTAAGATGTTAGATATTCAGAAAGACAGTGAGGTTAAGCTCAAATACCCATCTTTTTAGAGTAATAGTATCACTAAGCTTTTCTTCTGGAGGGCTAAGAATATAAATTTGCAGGGGCCCAGCAGGATGGCTCAGTGTTCTAAAGCGCCTGCTTCAGAAAGTTTAGGCGGCTGCAGGGACCACGGTTCGATCCCTGGAACCATATGCTGTGCCAGCCCTGCCCTCAGGGCAGGCTGAGCCGGCCATAAAAATAAATAAATAAACAAACAAAAGTTCTGAAACAAGAAAAAAAAAAGCTTAAAAAAAGAATATAAATTTGCAGACCAAAAGTTAGAGAAAAAGAAAAAGACTACAAGGATAGTCAATATTTTGGCCCTAGCCCTTCAAGGTCAGTGAGGACTAAGGACAGAGCAGAACCTATGCTGTAACATCCTATAACTCAGTGGTTGTTCAAATTTTCTGTTCAAGGAGATTATGGGGCCAGAGAGGAAAGGGATTGAAGGTGTATGTTATGCCTAAGGAGAGTCACCTAGAGAGAAAACATTTTCTCAGGCTTTCACAGAAAGGTGACTGGTCAAACAATGGTCCTGACTCATCCAGATGACTGACACTGTCAGCAGTTGTACAAAGCACTGTACATGGTTTCAAAGTAAATCCTGAGGGAATTTGACTGACCTTAGAAGATACAAAAGTTACATGTTTGGTTATACAGGTCTTGCTTTATCTTTCCCTTAAGCACCCATCAGAAAAGTTTAACTACAAGGCTTATAATGTAAAGCTATATTATTATGATGAAGAGTAAAAGGCTTAAATCAGCAGCTTCCACCATTGCCAGTTTCAACAATAACCCACTGCATTTATGGAACATTAGACTACGTATACAACTACTTCCTCTTAGTTCAAAGAGAAGAATTTTTTTTGTACCAAGAATGATTAGAATATTTATCATGTCTGCACACTGTGCTTTGTATAACTACTATGAGGACTACAATAACCATTACATCAATTATTGCAAATGTACTACTATGTTTTGAAATTGTCATATTTTTATTTCTTACTAAAACATAATAAAAGTTTTTAAACATGCATTATGCCCCCAAGATGTTCAGTCTTATGACACAGTGAGGGTTTTCCTACGTAGTTTCGTGGACTGCAGCTTTGTTTGGTGCACCGCCACAAGGCCTCTACTTCTTTACACCAGCAATGTGGCTACCTTTCCCACTGAGGTATATCCTTGGCCACACTGGTAGCACTAATATTTGCTGAAGATAGCCAGTGGGAAGAGGGTCCAAGCAGATCACTGGACTTCATGCCAGTACTTTCTGATCCAACTTCTTCTGAAAGCCAACTAACATCCCTGGTTTGTCTTCTTGATGCAGAGGGTAGGGTGTTGTGCCCTTTCTGGCCTGAATTTAAACTTCTCTGGGTGTTTACACTTCATAAGATTCAAATTTTTGTTAGTGTCTGATACAACCAATCACACAAATGAAGAATTGAGTCTTGGTAATTGTCACTACCTACTATTTTTTTAAGACTCTCCACACTTATTTTCAACTCTGGCTGTACCAGTCTGGATACTCACAACAAATACCCTTCCGGTATTTGTTATTGGTTGTAACCTTGATGATAGACATTCTTTGTGGAGAAAGAAGAAACCTTAGTATTGCCTTGATTTTCTTCTTTCAAATTGATGCAGGAAGAAAAAGCTGATCTAAGGTGGATGATGTCCAATAGGAAACCTCCAAATGATATAGGGAAAATCGATCCCCAACCTGAAAAGTACCTGGGATGAGTTCATTTTCTCTAAAACCAAACAATGAATTTTAGGAACAAGTGGAGGTAATGAGCAGAACATATTTATTGAGGGAAAGAAAGCTCCTGTGTGAGAGAAAGACAGGACAGGGGTCCTAAGTGGGTGTCCCAGGAAGCTGTCTCTTCCAGGGACTTTTATCGAGGGAAACCATGTGGTGAGTTGGGTCTAAGGTTGTGGAGAAGACATGCAAACTCACATAGGTGGACATGAGATGTGACAAAACTGTGTTCAACCAATGAGATTACAAGCATTATTGCTCAGGTAAAATCCCATCTCTTCCTATTGGGGATTGGTTAGTGAGCCAATTCAGCTATGTCAAGGTGATTGATACCTATTTAGAATATCAATCCCTGATGCCCATCCCTAGGGAAGTGTATAGTTGCTTTTGTTTACCCTTGTCTTGAGATCTGGCCCACGGTAGAGGAGTGTCTGTCTCTAATTTTAAAGGCAGCTTGTCTTCCATGTCATCCTTGATGGCCTGGCTCTGTCTGTCTATAATACTTTTATCTAATTCAGCTGCCTAAAACAAAATGATTAATGATTTTGAACTTATAAACATGTAAGCATCTCTCATGTCCCTTTTTGGATTTGGTCTTTGAACTTGGAGAGGGTTTGATTTTTTAAAATTCCACCAATGTTCTACATATGTCCTTTTTCTGAGGGACAAGTGGCTAAATTTTTTCACCTCTTTGTGGATTGTCTTTCCACTCTACTGATGGCTTTACTGGTTGTGTAAAAATTTCTAATAAGATAAGATCCAAGTTTCTGAAACTTTGAAATATTTCCTGTGTGACCTAGGTTTTGTTCATAAAATCTCTGCCTCCCCACGTGTCTTCAAATTTGTTAACTACTTTTTCTTCCCAGTAGATTTAGTGTTTCAACTTTACTATTTAGATTTCTGACCTAGTTTGATTTTATTTTAGTGCGAGGTGGTGGGCATGGGTCTAATTCTATTCTTCAGAATGTGGAAAGCCAGTTTTTCCATCACATTCATTGAAGAGACTATTTTCCTTTTAGTGAACATATTTGGCCCCTTTGTCAAAAATAAGGCGGCTGAATGTGTTTGTAGTTGTGTTTACCTCTTCCAACCTGTTTGACTAATCTTAAAATCTTCCTCTTCTCCCTGATAGCTTTGCAGTATAATTTCAAGTCAGGAACAGTGATGCTTCCTGACTTGCCTTTGTTGCTCATAATTGTTTTTTTTTTTTTTTTTTTTTTTTTTTTTTTTTTTTTTTTTTTTTTTTTTTTTTTTTTTTTTTTTTTTTTTTTTTTTTTTTTTTTTTTTTTTTTTTTTTTTTTTTTTTTTTTTTTTTTTTTTTTTTTTTTTTTTTTTTTTCCTCTTCTAGGTTTCTTAGATTTTCAAATAAATTTTAAGAATTATTTTTTCTAGTTCTGGGAAGCATCCTAACAGTATATTGATCAAGACTGCACTAAATTTTTATAAAAATTTGGGACATACAACCATTTTCACTATATTGGTTCTTCCCATTCATAAGCAATGGATACCTATTTGTTTTTTGATAACTTTTTCAATCATTTTTTAGAGCACTATAGTTTTCAATGTATTGATCTCTTACTTCCTCTGCTTTACTTCTTCTGTTAGATTTATTCACTAACTTGGATGCTGTTGCTCTTTTCGGATGGTGTGAAGGTTGTTCATTTGTTGTTTATGTATATGAATTCTACTGACTTTTTTTTAAATATCAATTCTGTATCCAGCTGAATTCGTTTATTAAATCCAAGAGTCTTTTGGCTGTGATTTTGCGATCTCTGTGTAGGGTATCACATCATCTTCAACAAGTGATAATTAATATTATTTCTTTCCTGTCCTTATTCCCTTTATTTCTCACTCTTATCTAATTGCTCTGGCTAATGTTTCAAGAGCTGTATTGAATAGGAATGGTGATAATGGACGTTCATATTTTGTTCCTGATTTTAGAGTAAAAGCTTTCAGTTTCTGATGATTTAGTATGATATTGGCTGTTGGTCTGTCATAGAAAATTGAGGCAAAGCACCAATTTTCTCCAGGGTTTATATCACAGATGGGTGTTGGACTCTGGCAAAAGCTTGTTCTACATATATTGAAATGATCACATGGTATTTGCTCATGATTCTGTTAATTTAGTGTATTATGTTCACTGACATTTTTGTTCAATCATCCCTATATCCATGGAATGAATCCTTCTTGGGTATAGAGTATGATTTTCTTGATGGCTTGCTATATTCCTTTTGTCATAACCTTATTGAGGGTATTTTTGTGTCTGTTTATTGGAAAGATTGACCTGTAGTTTTCCTTTTTTGATTAGGTCTTTTTCTTCTTTTGTTATCAGAGTAATACTTCCAGGAATGATTCTGGGAATTTTGCTCCCTTTTCAGTTTCAATAAAGAGTTTAAATATTCATCTTATTAGTTCTTCCAAATTTCTTGTATAACGCAACATTAGATCCATCAGGACCTTAGATTTTCTTTGTAGATTATTTTTAATTACATTTTGTAATTCACAGACTGCTATGAGATATAAGTGACTTATTTTTTAAAATGAATCATTTTAAAACAAACTAGACATTTCTCATGTACTATAAAATTGTTGCAGTTTTTCTCCATAAAATTTTCAGAGAATTATATGAATGATTTATTTCGTTATTTTAAGGTGTATTGCTATGAAATTTACACATAAGAAACTCAAGGGGCCTGGCGGGATGGCTCAGTGGTCTAAAGCGCCTGCATGGGAAGGCTTGGGCGGCTTCAGGGACCGCGGTTCGATCCCCGGCACCACATGCTGCGCCAGCCCTACCCTCGGGGCGGGCTGAGCCAGCCATAAAAATGAGTGAAAAAACAAACAAAGGTTCTGAAACAAGGAAAAAATAAATAAATAAAATTTAAAAAAGAAGAAACTCAAAATCAAATCATTTGTTAGTATACCTTGCTTTTATTCCTTTAGTGTTTTTTTCTTTTTTTTTTCTTTACTTGAAAAATTTAAAAAAACAAAAATTATTTGTGGGATGTAATTATGATAATTTTTTCAATGTCAAAATTAAAATTAAAGGAATATATGCTTGAGAACCTACCAATTTTATTTAGACATGAAATAACATCTCTCTTTCATTCATTATCAATGTGATTACAGCTTCAATCTGGATATTTTTAAATAATTGCTGCATAAAGCTGAACATAAAATGTGACATTTTAACATTTCATCAGTTTTAACTCCTGTACCAACTGAGGCCTCTAAGTGTGAGTTTAGGAATAAATATTAAGAACTTTTCCATCCTCTGAGTAGTTTGTGGCCTATATATTTGAAGAGTGAGGATCTAGCTCTACTGCTGGCAAAAACCAGCTTATTTGTTGATGTTATCATTTCTATATGCAGATATATACAGTAATAATAATATCAGTTAAAAATACAAGTAGGAACTCTAGTCACAATTTCTAAAACATATTAATATTTCAAAATAGTACTATTTAAAAAATTATTTAGAGTGGACTCTAAATAGTCACATGACAACAGACAAATAACAATAGTTTAGCATGTATGTATGCAAATCTGTAATATGCAAAGGTTTATAGTATTCACATAGGAGTATTTGAATTTATAATGTGATAATATGTGCAAAATATATGACAGGCATTTTTTGTTGTTATATGGGAGATAGTATCTCATTGATTTAGATGATCTACAATCTTATTAATTTCCTCAAACTTCAAAATTTATAATTTGAATGTTGCTATATATAATTAAAATTAATGGCATAATTGAAAGTAATTGAACTGTAACACTTTAATGTGTAAATAAAAGCAATGAGGTCTAGCTCTATGTCAATACCTATGTCAATATCTATATATTTAGTGTAAAGAAATGACAGGTCTATCTGAGAAATGTCCTTTTAAAGCAAACAAAACCAAAAAGAAACATAATAAAAAATTAGATTTTTATTAGTCTGCTGAATGGCAAAGTATCTAACTCAACTATCTGGTATTAAACATATAGAGCAATTAAAAATAAGTAAATGAACTAACCAGGCACAGAAATAAAAGAAAGGGCTTTGAAATTTTTATTCATGTATATAGTACTTTTTAAATAAAATCTGCACTTTTTTTTTTTTTTTTTGGTGGGACCGGGGTTCAAACTCACGATCTTGCACTTGCCAGGTAGGCACTTGTGCCAAGGAGCTATCTCCCCAGCCCTTGCACATGTTTGATTCTTTTTAATGCTAAGAAAATTATGCTTTATAACATTCTTACTGGAGTTTCAATGCCTTATGAGTAAATAATATCCAGGAGTATTAACATCCATCTGGTTCTTTACCATTCTTCCAAGGTAAAGGGAAACTAGGTGGTTTTAAGATTGTATAATTTTCAGAACTGATAGGTAGCAGGACTACTGCTCACATGGGCTACTGGCTTCTGAGTAAAATCTTAATTTGTGATCGTGTGTAACAATATTTAAAAATTCTATATAATCTATTATTGATTTCTTAATCTTTGCCTCTGTATTCTCCGTTAATCACTTTCTTCCTAATGGCACCAGTATATCATAATTTTAAGACTTATACCTTGTGATAAATGTGAGCTATCTCATTTATTTGGAGTGTTTTCTTGTTCTTGTTAAGAATTATGTCCTTTGTGTTTGAGAATTTAATGTTAAGAACATAGGACTGTCTTTTCCCTGTTTTTTATTTTGGTCCCAGAAATCTTCTTCACAACTTTGAAGTGTGCCACTGTGCTATATACCCTGTCCCTGGCTCTTCTCTTAATTTTTTATATTTCTTTCATTTTTTGTTGTTTGTATTTGTATTTGTTTTTGTGCCTTTATTAAATTTTTATGTAATTATTTTATTATATTGATTTTCCTTTTTAGTCATAACAGAAATAAAAATCTCATTTTTCTTTTCTCAAAGAGTTCAAAAATTCTCTTTGAGAGAGATGTTCATAAATAAATAAATACAAGGTGACCTATGTATTTAGGGATGAAATTTAACTTGGTGTGGTAATTTTTTTATCTTAAAAATAAGTAATCTCTGTGTTATCACAGAGACTCTTATCACATCTAAAAATTTTAAGAATATCAGTGCCAACGTTTAAAGTACCTGAATCTGTGTCACTGACTTATTATAGAACCATGTGAATAGGAATAAAATTGAAATAACCAATCATTAAGCCTACAGTGTCTTTCTGTGTTTCCAATTGTATATCTGAATAATTTCTTAGAAACAGAAGCGTATCCAAACATATCATAGATTTTCAATAATATTGCTTTTGAAATTGTCCTTAAAAATGCTGAATCCAGAAACCCAATTTGATTTTCCTTCATGCAACTTTTTCATATTTAAGGAGAGAGATGGTAATTACTCATAGATTTAATCAATGAACAATCATTAAAAAGGTAAATGGCAGCATATTGTGTGTGTGTGTGTGTGTGTGTGTGTAATTGAGGATTGAACTCAGGACTTTGCACTGTCAGGCAGGCACTTGTGCCCCTGAGCTATCACTTCAGCCCCCAGATTTCCTGATAGTGAATAAAACAGAACCAGGCCTGGAAGGGTGCCACTTTCTCCACAAAACTTGGGTCCAACTTGTCTGAATGTTGCTGATGTAGCAAAGGTTGTCTTACGTAAAGGATATAAAACTATTCATACAACTCCCAATTTGTACAGATGTCTTGATTTAATGTACTTTACAACAGGAATATTACCAAAAAGCAAAAACTATATTGGATTATTTCAACACTATAATTTTACTTTGAAAATTGAGTGACTCTGATCTAACATCTGTAATCGAAAAATTTCAAAATTAGGTTATGCTCTTGCCCTAACGTGACAGCGCACAGTCAAGGCTTATGCTCCTAAAAATATTATATAACATTATTTTCATGTTTCATGAGAGGTTTCTACAAGACAAATGTATTTTGAGTTAAAACATGTTGACAGTCAACATGCTTATAATGGAAAATATGAAGTTACCTTCAGGCTTTGTGTGTAGATTTATGTGAACCATAAATAAATTGAGTGCTTATATATGTAGTCCAACCCAAAATGTCTCATCATGTGTTCACAAATATTTCAGAATCTATTGAGGTCTGATCTCTGAAACACTGGTATCACCAGCTTGGAGGAGGGACACTTAGCCTATAGTAAATGTCTCCTGAACTGCTTAATGACTGGGTATATGATTTTTAAAATTTATTTATTTATTTATTATGTTTGTTTGTTTGTTTATTTATTTACTTGGTACTGGGTCTTGCTATGCAGCTTCAACTCGTGGTGATCCTCCTGTTTCAGCCTCCCCAGAACTGGGATTACAGGCACTCACCAACATGTCCAGTTTCGGGGGCTTGGCATTAACAGCCGGCATGGCATGAGATTGAACATGGATCCTTGCACTTGCCAGGTCGGTGCTTAGACCTATCAGCTATCTTCCCAGCTTAATATTTTTTATTTGCATAATGATGATGTGATAACTGATAGTGCATATGTATCAAATTTTATTTTTTTATGTTCTTAAATATTATTATTACTTTTAATGAGAAATAACAATAGGACAGTTTTAAAACATGTTAGTAATACATTCCCAATGACTGATACAGTGAGTATTGTTGTCCTTGGAGTAGTTATACAGAGCATAGGGGATAGACGTGATACTTTTTTAATCACTATTGGTACAAAAAATTTATTCTCACTGATTAGTTGTATTCATATTCTAAAGTCCACAATCACAGTGGTTTATTAGCAAAATTGTCAATGCTGGACTCTGTTGATTTAAGTCATTTACAGCTCAGCATACTAATCTAGCTTTATGATTTATGCCTTGTAGTTAATCTTTTCTGCTGGATGGTTAAAGGAAAGTTAAAGCAAGACCTGTATAACAAAACATGTAACTATTGTATCTTTCAAAGTTAGTCAAATTCCCTCAGGATTTACTTTGAAATCATGTATAGTGCTTTATAGAACTGTTGTCAGTTTCACTCATCTGGATGAGTCATGGCCATTGCTTGACCAATTTGCTCTGTGTGAAAGCCTGAATGTTTTCTTTCTAGGAGACTCTCCTTAGACATACCATACACCTTCAATCCCTTTCCTCTATAGCCCCATAATCTGCTTGGACAGGAAATTTGAGAATACATTGAGATATAGGATGTTACAGCACAGGTTCTAAGCGTATACAAAGTTGTAGTTGGTCAATCCTACAGCATTTTGTCAACTCTCTTATTCTCATTTAATACCCTTATTTGTCTTTTTGTAAACCAGCCATTTACTTGAGATTGAGTATAGTAGTAATTGAAATTACATTATGTCTTAGTTACTATTCACTCATTGTTGGGGCAAATATCTGGCACTCAAAATGAAGGAAGGAAAGGTTTATTTAGCTCACAGTTTGTGGAGGTTTCAGTTGATATTCAAATTCTGTGCTGGCACAGAGCTCCTCCAAAGTCTTGTGGCTGCGAAGATCAGCTCCTCCAAAGACTAGGACTTCTCCAAGGACGCAGTGCAGGGATGGGCCGGGCAGGCAGCAGCCAGGGTAGGGCCAGGCTGGGCTGCTCTGAGCTGGGCTGTGCTGGGCTATGCTGATCTGGCCCTAGAGTGGAACCAGTCACATCCTAGAGCAGGCCATCTACATCCTGCAGGATGGGGCCCTCACAGTCCAGAACTAGCTGAGCCCATCCAGCCACGCTTCCTCAAGTTGACACAGTGTATCAACTACCACATATTAGAAGCAGCAAACATCTAAATACCAATACCAGAATGACAGGAATTCCAAGCATAGTTTTAGTGTTATACATTGCTATCCTCAGTGTGAAAAAACCTTTTGGAAGTTCTTAGGACCATTATCTAATTCATCCTCTGTATATAAGTTCATGGACTTGTGCCTATCTTTTCTGCTTCCAGTCTCTTCATTGTTTAAGCCTTACATCTTTGATTTCCATTCAGTTGTGCTATGCCTGTCCATTTTTATTTCTTCTTTTGAGTTCTTATGCTAAGAAGACTATACAATATTTACAAATGTAGGTATGGGTTATTTCACTTAAGAGTATATGTTCAAAATACATCCATTTATTTGTGAAGTCTTCCAGTTTATAATTCTTTATAGCTGAGTAATACTCTATTGTATAAAAATACCACTTCTTTTTCAACCATTCTTTGGATGATGGGCATTTGGTTGTTTCCAAGATTTGGCTATTATAAACTGGGCTGCTATAAATATAGGTGCACAGATATCACTATTGTATGATGTTTTCAGTCCTTCTGGGAAAATTCCCAGTAGGGGGATAGCTGGATTGAATGGGATTTGCAGTATAAGTTTTTAAGAAGTCTCCACTCTGATTTTCAAAATGGTTTCCTCAGTCTGCATTATTATCAGCAATGGAGAATGGCTCCCTTTTCCCCACAGCCTCTCCAATATTGGCTATTGGTTGATCTCTTTATGATAGCCATTCTTTTTGAGGTGAGATGATATCTAAGTGCTGTTTTAATTGGCATTTCAAGAATGGATAGCAATGTGGAGCATTTCTACATGTATTTATAGGCTTCCTGAATTTCTTTCTCTGGAAAGCATGTGTTCATCTCAGATGCCCATTTCTGGATTGGGTCTTTACATCTGGGACCCTAATGTTTTTTAGTTCTTTAGAAATTCTAGGTAGAAGACCTTTGTCTGAATACTTATTAGTTAATTTTTTTTCAAAATTTGAGGGTTATCTTTTCACTGTTGATAATTTCATTTGACATGCAAAAACTTCTTACTCAGAGGAGGTCCCAGTTGGTGCTTCTTTCAAGTGTTAAATGTACATTTTGAATTCGGTCCATGAACTGTTTACCTACCCCGATGTCTTCAAGATTTTCTCCCATTTTCTCTTGCAGGAGATTTAATGTTTCTCTTTCAGTATTTAGATCTTTAATCCATTCTGACTTTAGTTTAGTACATGGTGATAGCCCTGGATCAAGTTTTAATTTTTGTCATGTAGAGAGCAAGTTTTCCAGCGCCATTTGTTAAAGAGCCTATCTTTCTTCCAGTAAACATGTTTGGCCCCAGTGTCAAAGATAAGGCGGCTCACTGTGTTTGTATTTGCTTTGCATCTTGTATTCTATTCCATTGATACTCTGTTCTTTTTTTTGCCAATAAAATGTTGATTTTATCACTGTGACTCTGTAGTATAACTTTAGCTCAGGAATAATAATGCCTTCGGACTCGTATTGGTTGCCCAGGGCTCTTTGCAATTCTAGGTCTTTTCTGGTTCCAAATAAATTTGAGGAGTGATTTCTCTTGGTCTGTGAGGTATCTTGGTGCTATTTTGGTAGGGATTACATTAAATTTGTGTAACAATTTAGAGTGTATGGTCATCTTCACAATATCGTTTCTTCCTATTGAGGAGCAGGGAATATCTTTCCATTTACTGAAATCCTCCAGGATCTCTTTTTTCAGGGTACTGTAGTTTTCACTGAAAAGTTCTTTTACTTCTTTAGTTAGGTTAATTCCTAAGTATTTCATTTTTTCAGTGCTATCATAAAAGTATCGTTTCTCTTATTTCTCTCTCAGTTTGTTTGTTGTCTGTGTAGAGGAATGCTATTGACTTTTGCATGTTGACTTTGTATCCTAATAATCTACTGAATTTGCCTATGAATTCTGGTAGCTTCATGGTGGAGGCTTTTCAGTCTTTGCAGTAGACTATCATGTCATCCGCAAATAATGATAGCTTAACTTCTTCTTTATCTATTCTTATTCTTTTATTGGTCTCTCTCGTCTGATGGCTCTAGCTAATGACTCCAGAACTATATTGAATAGGAGTGGTAATAGAGGACATTCTTGTCTTGTACTAGATCTGAGAGTAAGACTTCAGATTTTCCCTATTTAGAATTATGCTAGCTGTTACATTGTTATAGAAGGCTTTTATCAAATTGAGGTAGAGGCCCTCTATTCCAATTTTCTCTAGGACTTTGAATATGAATGAGTGTTGAATTTGTCAAATGCCTTTTTGCATCAATTCAGATAATCATGTGATTTTTGGCTTTGAGTCTATTGACATAGTATTACACTTACAGATTTGTGTATGTTGAACCATCCTTGCATCTCTGGGATGAATCCTACCTGGTCGTGATGTTAATGGGAGGATTGCTTCCTTCTTATTTCATTGAAGAGTTTTAGGACTGTTGGGATTATTTCTTCTGTAAATTTCTTGTAAAATTCAGTAGTGAATCAATCAGGTCCTGGACTTTTCTTTATTCATAGGCTTTTTATTACATTTTGTATTTCATTGGCTGTTATGGGGTTATTTCATGCTCTTATAACTTCTTGATTCAGTTTTGGTAATTTGTACCTTTCTAGGAATCTGTCCATTTCTTCTGTGTCTTCAGTTCTGTGAGAGTAAACATTCTGAAAGTAGCTATTAGTAATCCTTGGAAACTCTGCTGGGTCTGTAATAATTTCGCCCTTTTAAATCCTTATAGCTTTAATTTGAGTCTTTTCATCTTTTTGATGAATCAACTCTTTGACTCATTAATTCTTTGTATTGTTTGCTTCATCTTAATTAAATTAATTTCTGCTCTAATCTTCATAATTTCCTTACATCTTTGGGCTTTGGGTTCATTTGCTGTTCCATTTCTAGTCAGTTAGATGCTGCATGAGAGCGTTTACTTGGTCCCATTCTGAATGCATGAGTTCAGAGCTATAAATTTCCCGGTAAGAACTGCTTTCTTTTCATTCCATAAATTCTGGTTGGATTTGTTTGAATTTTCATTTAAGTGTAAGTATTGTTTAATTTGTTGCTTAATTTTATCGGTAATCCACTTTTTGCTGAGAAGGGTGTTAATTAATTTCCATGTATTTCTGGGATTCTTGTGGTTTCTCTTGTCATTTATTTGTGGTTTCATTGCATTGTGGTCTGATAATATGCATGGGATATTGTCTGTTTTCTTGCGTATACCTAAGCATGAGCTATGGACTAATAGGTGGTCTGTTTTACAAAAGGTACTGAGTGAAGCTGAAAGACAGAAATATTGTGAAGTGGTTTGATAGAACACTCTGTGTATCTCCAATAACTCCAGTTCTTTCAAGTTCTGGTTAGCATCTGCTACATCTTTGCTAATTGTTTGTCTGCTTGTCCTTTCTTTTGGGGATAAAGAGGTTTTAAGGTCTCCTGTTAAGATGGTGGTATTGGGTATTAGATTTTTTATGTCTATTAAGATTTGTCTTATATAACTTGCTGCTCCCATATTTGGTGCACACATATTTATGAGTGTTATCTCTTCATCATGAATTTTTCCCCTAACCAGTATGTAGTGGCCTTCTTTATTTCATTTGATCATGTTTTTTTTGAAGTTTAGACTGTCTGAAAATGGGATTGCCACCCCTGCCTTTTTTTTTTTTTTCGAGTTTCTGTGGCATGTAGTATTATTTTCCATCCTTTAACATTTAGCCTATGACTTCAGTGTGTTTCTTGTATGCAGTGTATTCTTGGGCTTTGTTTCCTCATCTACTCTGCCAGTCTTCTCCTTTTACTTGGAGAATTGAGTGCATTTACATTGATGGCTACAATTGAAATGTATTGCCTTGCAATTGACATGTCTTTTACTTACTACTCTTTACTCTTTTTCTCATGTATTTAACTGATTGCCCTGTTGGGAGGGTTCTTTTGTCACATTTGTGGAGTTTGGGTCATTTTAGTCCCTCAATAAAACATTTTTTATGAACTCACCATCTTGCACTTGCCAGGCAGGCACTTGTGTCACAGAGCTATCACCCTGGCCCCTCAGTTATTTACTTCTTAGTTTCTGTTTTTTCCTTTTGCATTTTTTTCTTGGTGTCTCCCTTATTTTTCCCTTTCATTTATTTCCTTTATTAAATGTGTTGTCATCAAAAAATAAATAAATAAAACATTATTTATTAATCTGTGTAGGATTGTCTTTGACATCATGCAATATCTTAGTTGTTTCTTGTTGTGGGAGTATTTCACTTCTCACTTATAATTTAAAGGGAGTTTTTCAAGATATAGCAGTCTGAGCTGGAATTTGTTTTTGTGGAAGACTTGAAGCACTCTGCTCCACACTCTTCTTGATTTCATGGTTTGTGAAGAGAAATCTGCCGTTATTCTGATGGCTTTTCCTTTAAATGTAATTTATTTCTAGCAGCTTTTAATATATTATTTTCTCCTTGATTTCTGGGATCTTGACTATTATATGTCTGGGTGTGTTTTTAGTTGAGTTGATATTAGAGTCCTGTATACTTCAGTTAATTAAATGTCAGATTGTTTTCTCATAATTGGGAAGTTTTCTGCTGTTACTTCTGCCCATATTCTTTCTATATCATTTGTATTGACTCCTTCTTTCTCAATGATTCCTGTTAATCTCATGTTGTTCATTTTTCCAGCATCTTGAAGATGGTGAATTATTTTTTTCCTGCATCCTAGCTGTTTTTAAATGATACTTTTTTTTTTTTTTGTATTTTTGAGACAGGGTCTCGCTGTGCAATTGAGGCTGGCCTTGAGCTCACTTTTGTAGCCCAGGCTGGTCTCGACCTTGCACCAATCCTCCTGCTTCAGCCTCCCGAGTGCTGGGATTACAGGCGTGAGCCACCATGCCCGGCTTTTAAATGATACTTTTTATCTTAGTTATTTTTTCTCTTTCCTGGGACAAATACCTGATACCCAGAATGAAGGAAGGAAAGTTTATTTAGCTCACAATCCATACTTTACTGACTCCACAGCAGACAGGCACATGGCAGAGAGCAGCAGTTCATGGCAGTGGAACAGCAACAATGGTGACAGAAGCAATGGAACAACCATGGGAGCAGAGATAAACAGCAAGAGTCTATCTCTCTTTATATTACATTCATGCTCTCTGCCTCATCTTATCTGCCTTAGGCCACACCCATAATCCCAGCAGTACTCAGACCCATAATCCCACCAATACTATAACACATAATCGCAGTGGATCATGAGTCAAGTCTCAAACTCTAGAAGTCCACACCCCATGTTTGCATGAGGCTTTGGAGGGACAAGTAGACATCAACCATAACACTTTCTTACTTTTTCACTAGCTGCAACTGTGTCTTCAAGATCTGAAACTCTATCTTCACTTTCATTCATACGGTTTTGCCAGTTTACGATTGAGATTTATTTTCTTGTGTATTTCTTTGAAACTGTTTCATGCTCTCTATTTCCTCCCTATATTGCTCAATCAGAGAATCCATTATTTGTATTCTCCTACAATTTTTTATCAATGTCTTGTTATTTCTGTACTTCAGAGATTGTTTCTGTTCTGATCTGTCTACCTTACTGCAGTTGCTCTCCTACTTTAGATGTTATTAATTTAAAGATATCTTCTTTACTTCAGAGGTTATTTCTGATCTGACCTCCTCTATACGTATCTGCAGTTACTTTTTAAGTAATTTTAAATTATGTTAGAAACTATAACATTTTCTTGAAATACTTTAGGGTTTTAGTATTAAGCCTATAAAATACATAAATGAAAATACATATAAATAATATATAATATGTAATATATACATTAGTAAATATAAAAATATATAAATATAACAATTCCTACATTTGATAAAAAGTGTCACAAAAAAGAAACCATGTACACTGATGAATTAAATAATTTTATGCTAAGCAAAAATATATTGTTATGCTTATCAATATTTTTAAAAAATACTGGGATGCAACTATCCTATTTTTTATTATTTTTAAAATTTAATATTTTTATTGTTTAAATTTAACAATGGTTATATTACATAATTTCATCATCATATCAGTTTAGATTAATACATATAGGTATATAAGATTGATCAAACAATTAAACATTAACCCTTTTAAATCAACATATTTGATACTCAGAAAGCCAGTGATGATAAGCTCAAGTACCTATGTTATAGAGCAATAGTATCACAAAGCTTTTCTGCTGGAAGGTTAAGAATGTAAGTTAACAGACCAAAAATTGGAGAAAAAGAAGGGATATAAGGATAGCCAATATTTTGGCCCTAGCCCTTCAAGGTCAATAAAGACCCAGGATATAAGAGAACCTGTGCTGTAATATCCTATAACTCAGAGTTGTCCCAAATTTTCTGGTCAAGGAGATTATGGGACCTCAGAGGAAAGGGATGAATGAACTATAGCGTGTCTAATGAGAGTCACCCAGAGAAAAACATTCTCTCAGGCTTTCACAGAAAACAAAACGGCCAAGCAATGGCCGTGACTCGTCCCGAAGGCTGACACTAACAACAGTTCTACAAAGTACTGTCTATGGTTCCAACCTTAATCCTAAGGGGATTTGACCCTGGAAGATACAAAAAAAAAAAAAAAAGAATGTTTTGTTATACAGGTCTTGCTTCGACTTGCCCTTGACCACCCAGCAAGAAAAAGAAAAAAAAAAATGTTTAATTACAATGCGTGAAACGCAGAGCTAGATTGGTGAGATGAGCTTTAGGAGGCTTCGATTCAATAGCCTCCAACATTACAAGCTTCACTGGTGGCCCACTGCAGTTACAGAACATTTAACTGTGTATGTATCTGCTTCCTCTTAGTCCAAAGAGAAGTATATTCTTTTCCTTTTTTTAAAGTTTTTTCTAAGTAACATCAATAGGGAGGTGGGTCATGCCTACACACTGTACTCTGTAGAATGATTGTGAGGACAATGTGCAATATGTCAACTTTCAATCTATCCTATTTTTGATAATTGACATTTTAGAAAATACAAATATTTATTTTTTATCATTATCATTATTATTTATTTTATCTTATTTTATATTTTTGGCCATCTGAGGCCACCCTGCTAGAGGGGCTGGCACAACGTGTGGTGCTGGAGATCAAACCACCATCCCTGCTTGCCTCAACAGGCATTTTAGACCACTGGGCTATCTCGCCAGCTCTAAATATTAATTTCTAAAAAATGAAAATAATTAATTTGGCACAGTAATTGCACATGAGGAAAATGCACAAAAATGATCAAGAAAATTAGGATAATCTACATCTTGGAATAATTTTAAAATAATGAAAATAATAATAGTAATCATGACATCTAAGATAAAATTTTGAATTGATAAGGAAGTTGTTATGACATATACACAAAAATCTGAAAGAAAAAATAAAACTGTCAATAGTTTATTATGTCAAAACATGTTACAAATACATGGCTTGCATCACACTTATATTTAATAACTGTAAAATATAAGCTGGAGTGAGTTTGTGTAAATTTTCACACAAATATCTATAAATGAACAGTAGTACACAGCAGTGTGAGGTGCCATACACAGAGTGGAACACATTGCCTACTTCTTACTCTGGGCCTACATGTTAGTGAGAAAAAGCACAACAGCTTTTCAACGTTTTGACATGCACTACAGTACCTGTATTGTTAGCTACAGGCATGGTGTTACATAGTAGATCTCTACATTTAATTCCCCCTTCATATTTGCTAATTATAATTATTGATCAGCAATGTTCAATTTTTTTCCTCTTTCTGCTGCCTCATAGACTCTGTTCTAGTCTTGCTCCAAATAATTTTATGTATTTCACGTAAGTAGATATGCATATTTTACATGTGTAGTCTTGAAAGAAAACTTACAAGATTTACTTGTTTCAGAAAAGTGGTACTTAAAATTATAAACATTTATACCACGAAGTACATGAAATGATCTTGTAAGAATTTTAGGTTACATTTGAACAAAATGGTGATGCTAACTGAAGAAGCAACCTGATCTGTTCTGGGGTCTGCTTTGCTTCCTAAGCCCTTGCTCTGTCAGGGATAGAAAAAGAAAGGGAAAAGTTATTTCACAGTGAGCACACATGTAATGGAAAAATAGTAAATATACAGTGAAACTATTCTAAGCAATCAGTAACAAATAGGTATATGAAAAAATAGTCAGAAATAAAGGATTGCTGCTTTTCTTATTTTCATTATTTAAGAAGGAAATTATGCTCAACATTATTTAAGATAAAATAAAAGAGTACCTCCATAGTTAATTTGAGATTAAGAATTGCTGCTAAACTAAAATTTTGCTCACTCAAGCATTATTTGTATTAAATAACCAGTTATATTTGGGGAGTTATGGATCTTTGACTGGAAGTTAGCTATTTCATTTTTAATTTTGGTAATGTTTTAAAGTCAATTAGTCATTTTATTCGTCAGAATTTATTGAGGATATGGAACTGACAGTGGAAATGAGGCCTTCAGTTTAGAATAGAAAGCCATAAAGATATTTGTACCTACATAAACTGTCAAACTACTAAAAATATTTCTGCGTTACAAAGTCAAAATTAGCATTTTGAGTAATAGCATCACGAAGCTTTTCTGCTGGAGGGTTGAGAATATAAGTTAACAGACCGAAAACTGGAGAAAAAGAAGGGCTATGAAGATAGCCAATATTTTGGCCCTAGCCCTTCAAAGTCAGTAAGGACTCAGGACATAAGAGAACCTGTGCTATAATATCCTATAATTCAGAGGTTTCTCAAATTTTCTGGCCAAGGAGATTATGGGATCTCAGAGTAAAGGGATAAATGAACTGTAATGTGTCTAAGGAGAGTCACCCAGAGAAAAACATTCTCTCAGGCTTTCACAGAAAGCAAACTGGCAAAGCAATGGCCGTGACTCATCCTGAAGGCTGACACTGACAACGGTACTACAAAGCACTATATATGGTTCTAAAGTTAATCCTGAGAAAATTTGACCTTGGAAGATACAAAAGATGACTGTTTTGTTATACAGGTCTTGCTTTGACTTGCCCTTGTTCACCCAGCAAAAAAGCTTAACTATAAGGCATGAAATGGAGAAATAGATTGGATCAATGGCCTCCAATGTTGCAAGTTTCACTAGTGGCCCCCTGCAACTGTGGAACATTGGACTGTGCAAGCATCTGCTGCCTCTTAATTCAAAGGGAGATTTTTTTTTTTCTTTCCTTAGCAACATCAATAGGAAAGTGAGTCATGCCCACACACTGTGCTCTGCATAACTATTGGGAGGACAGAGTGCAGTGTGTCAACTGTTAAAAAAAATCAATGTTTATTGAAAGTGTTAATGTTTAATTGTTTGATCAATCTTATACACCGATATCTACTAATCTAAACTGATACAATGATGAAAATATTTAATATGACCATTGTTAAAGTTTTCTGTTTTTGAAGTTATGCACTATATGTAATAAATAAATAAATAAATAAATAAATAAATTTTTAATTAAAAAAAGCATTTTGAGATTTTAAGGGAAAGTTTACAAATGATACTAACAAGTTTTCAGAAGCATTTTCACCACTCATATTTTATCATAGCCAGTTTGATATTCTCCAAATCATAGATAGAACACATTGACTGGAATAACCTGGAAAGAAGACACAACTTTTATGATAGATATATATTTAGAATGAAATTAAATAGTTTGAAAGTGTATAATTTACTTTTTCTTTCTTTTTTAAAATGTTTTAATACAAGGTTTACAGGGTCCCACTACACAGATCAGACTCCTAATGATCCTCCTGCCTCAGCCTCCTGAGTGCTGGGATTACAGGCATGTACCAACATGCCTAGCTTTTAAAATGAAATTAAATAGTTTGAAAGTATATGATTTACTTTTTCTTTTTTTAATGTTTTAATACAAGGTCCACAGGGTCCCACTACACAGGTGAGACTCATACTGATCCTTCTGTCTTCAGCCTCCCAAGCGCTGGGATTACAGGTGTGTGCCACCACGCCCAGTCTTATTCACCATCTTATTGTACCCTGGGGGCAGGACCAGCATGGCAGGCCAGGGAATCTAACCTCTGACCCCTGCATCTGTCTAAGCAAGCAATTTAATAGGTTGGAACTATCTGGCTGGGACAAAAGTTGAGAAGGATCTTTTTTTTTTTTTTTTTTTTTTTTTTTTTTGGCTGGCTCAGTCTGCCTTAAGGGCAGCATATGGAGCTGGGGATTGAACTGCTGTCCCCTGTGCATGGCAAGGTTTGCCCAAGCAGGTGATTAAACAGCTGAGCTAATCTGCAAGCTCCAATTTACTTTTAATGAGTAACATCTATAATTACTATGCATGAACATTATCAGAATTAATTTAACCAACACCCTCTCTATTTCTGCAGTAAAGTTATAAGGGACTTCCCCCCATGTGCTGGGCTTCATTTCTGGTGAATTACACATCCCCTCCCAACACTTCTACAGACACACCTGGTTTAGTTATTTCAGCAATGAGCATTTTATTCTTTGTTCTCTTTCAAATGTCATTTACTTCTTCCAGGATAGTTTTCTCCAGGGCTAGCGGAAGTGCTAATGAGAGACAGGCCTCCTTGCCATCCAGTGACAAATGTAATAGGCCACATGAAACCACAGAAAATGAGTCTATTTAAAAATGTCAGATACAACACTAAAGGAAAACTCAGTTTTGTATGAAGAAAACGTTACAGGCTCTCTCTAGATTTGGAGGCATTTGCTGTTTTGAAATTTTTGGCGAATATTGTTCTAATTTTAGTTGCATACTCCTCATCATGTGATGTTACAACATATAACTGTCTGCCTAGAACTATGTTTCTCTTTGATCCTAAAAATGATTTTTGATTTAAAAATTGGCTGCTTATTCTATTAAGGGCAAGACAGGATTTAACTGTGTGGAGGAGGAAAGTGATGTATAAAAGAATAAAAGAACAGATCAGAATTAAATCTATCATTTTAAAAAATAAATAAAAATAAAACGTTATTGATTTGAAAAATACAATTTATTTAAATTAGCTTTTCAAAAAAGTGTCAAAATATGGCTTTTTTATATATCAGAACCATATAAAATATTTATGTGAAATATACACTTTATTTTAAATAATGAGAAAAAGAGTATGAAGGAAATTGAAATACAATGTATCCGTAATTTTCATGTCAATATGCTTCTATATATTTTGTCTATATATATATATATGTATGTATATACATATGTATATATACACATACATACACTTATAAATACATTTGTTACTAGTGTTCATATCATCTGCTTCAAAAAGACGTACAATGTACAATACTCAGAAAATTTACATATGGCATATAAAGTTATACTTGTACAACTAAGTAACTAAATCATTATTGAAGAGAAATAATCAAATTTCAGGTGGGCTCTTTTAGTGATGGGTGACCAAATAAACTACAAACTGTTTCAATCCCCAGTACTGAAAAATAATCTACAAAATACATCAGAACATTTGAAAGTCAAATCTATTTATGAATTTAATAAGCATTACATGTGTATGACTCATAGTAAGCTAGTATATTTTGACAATTTAAGAAATTCTACCTTGGTTCTGTCGAATGTTTCTAAAAATGTTAAAAAGGATCACATGACAAAATATAATTTTTCTAGAGCAAAATCCATTATAATGAACATTTTCCATAAAAGATTAAATATTAACTGCAAATATATGTATTTTTAAAACATATATTTGCAGTGGGTTTGGGCTGGGGGTATCGCTCAGAGGCATAGGTACCTCCCTGGCAAACACAAGGTCCCACATTTGATCCCTGACACAACATGCCATGCTGCTTGGAAACCAACTACAGTGGCACAAGTCTGTAATTCCAGCTCTTGAAAGCTTGAGACAGGAGGATCTCTGCCAGCTTGAGACAAGTCTGTGGGATGCAATACTGACCACAAGTCCAGATGTAGTTGCATAGGAAACACCCTGTCTCTCAATAAATAAATGAATAAATAAATACAAGCATGAGTTATCAATTTCATTTTTTTCTTTTTTTAGAACTGGGGATTGAATTCAGGACCTTGCACTTGCCAGACAAGCACTTATTCTACTGAGCTATCTCCCCAGCCCTCAATTTGATGTTAAAGTGCAACTTAAATTTATTCTTCAATAAAAGCATAAATGTGACCAAACACTCAAAACTTATTTTGAATGTTTATTTTTAAAAATTAATCCTCATTTTATTATATATAGGCATATGTATACATATATATTTGTTGCAACAAATTTTTTATCATATCAAAAGTAGTGCTAAAAATGCATATGTGGTTTTAATGTTGAATCTTGGATCCATTCACATTCTTCAAATAATAATTGTGTAATATAATACTCATTTAGTTACATAACACAAACTGAATTCCCTTTCTTACTAATTACTGATTACATTTAAAAGAATAGTTAACCAAAGTGTCCAAAAATTGAATTGTATTTCTAAATATTAGATAATTAAGATGGATATTTACGTATCTTTTTTCATTTTCCTGACCCTTCGATATCTCTATATATTCAAATTTATTATTGTTATGGTCCTTTGTTTTCAGACTATCCACTGAAGGAATTAATATACAGTCATCATGTCTAACAGTTTTATCAAAACATGTGATATATAGTATACTACTGTAGTGTGTTTAAAGGGGCATATACGTATGATGCTTACTGGAACTAAAAACTATGAATGCTCAATGAGAACTTTCAGTTCTTTTTTAATGTTCAATATGTTGACTGAATAATGACACTCAAAAATTCTCTCTAAAAACAAGTAAAAGTAGAAAGATCTAAAAACCAAGAAAGGCATGAATGAGTGTAATAGTAAAAGCAGCATTGGAACATAGACTCTGCAGGTTTTCAGTAGGTGGAAAAAAATGCCAAAAAGAAATAAAAGAGCAGTACTAGTGATAAAATAAATAGTAGAAGATATTTTTGATCAATTTGAAAGAAAATTGGATCTGTATAGCAAAGGACTTACTAAAATTAGGAATGGAAAATATCTGAATATCTTTTTAGAGAATGTCTAGACTCAACTATCAAGAATATTCTATGTTTCACGTTGAAAATGTATTAAGGAAAAGAAACATCAGCCCAGTATGTCCATTCTTAAAGCTGTGCTACCATCTATAATGCAAGGTGTATACAAGAGTAGCAAGAAAAAGAAAAAGGGAAATACCTTTATAATACTGGTTTTAGCTTGCAAATAAGAGAACGTTTAATATTCAAGAAATCAGAGAGTACAATATTAGTATCAAAGGAAGGCCTATATGTAATACACACACACACACACACACACACATATATATATATATATATGAGAGGCATATATGTGTATATATCTGTATATATTGAGAGAAAGAGAGAGAGACTTTCAAAAGGAAACATAACATTTCAGGACAAGAAAAATTTATGTAAATAATTTAGTATCAAATTCATTGAGACTCCATGAAAGTCTACCTGCCTTTTCCCTCCACCATCCCACAGAGGTGTTCAAACCAGCGTCCCTTGGCTTACAGATATGTGTTCCTGCAGTGGACTGTGGCTTCATCATTGAGATTGCTGAATATGCATCTTTTTTTTTTTTTTTCCTCAAGGGCTGCAATGCCATGGGTTTTCTGTGGTACAGTACATCTTGTGGATCCACCATATGAGGGTAACACCATCTATTTTTAAAAAAACTGCATTTATTTTTCTTTTCCAGAAGCAGTAAATATTTTTGTTGAAAAACATTATATCTACAAATATCAGAATCAGATTTATGTTAAAACAAAAGGCGATATAAGTAGTATAAAAAGATTTTGAAGAAAACCCAGTAACACATGAGCAACTATTTGTGATATCTAGTAAATTTTTACAAAATAAAGAGGAAAAAATACCCTAAAAACATTATTTTGTATGATGGATTTTTTAAAAAGTAAGTCCAAATAACTAATAACTTTTAAAATCACCTTCATTGAAATTAGTGAAATACAACTTAAGGAAAATGTTTCTTTATATTAAATTATTAGACAAAATAGCAAATAATTTTGAAATAGTTTATGTCAACTAGGGTTAGAAACATGAGCAAAATTTAATCACCTTAATAGTGGAAAAAATTACAACTCCATAGAATTACTTAAATCCAATAATTTCACTCTTGAAAAATATTAAAAGAAAAAAGTGGTAAAACAAATTTGTGGGAGTTTTATATGAAGAACATATCTTAACAAAATATAAGCCAAAGGAAGGATATAAAAGAAAAAAAGTTCAATAGCATGGTCATTTATAATGTAAACTATGTCTTAGACCTAAAAATAAAGGTAACATCATTGTGCATGGTATTTTCCATGATATTTTGTTGTAGTATGTTATTAGTGTTGGCTCTTCTGTTTTGTTTTGTTACATGAGACAAAGTGTGGTCCTGTTGTCCAGGCCAGCCTTGAGCTTACCAAGAACCTAGGCTTCTCTAACTTGCTCCCGCAGCCTGCAGAAAGTTGGCATTTTAGCAGAGTACCACATCCACCTTGGGAGATTGCTGAGAAAAAAGAAAAAAAAGACACTGAAAAAGTAGGTAGTTTCATCTGCCATGTGCATTTAAATTATTTACACGTGAGCATACAATTCTATAAACATTCATAAAATTTGTTTGCTTGGATGATCTGATCAGAATTCCAGTATCTGGTAAGGTTGGGGGAACAAAGACTGAGAAAAAAACCTGAAGAAAATCAAGAGGCAAACTAAAATTTTATTTCTAAATTATGTATGTAAATAAACTCAGTAAAAGAAAATTATGTATATAATATGCCATTATACTCTCAAAAGAACATTTTTTTTTTTTTTTTTTTTTTGTCTTTTTGAGGCAGGGTCTCACTATGCAGTTGAGGCTGGCCTTGAGCTCACTTTTGTAGCCCAGGCTGGTCTCGAACTCGCACCGATCCTCCTGCCTCAGCCTCCCAAGTGCTGGGATTACAGGCGTGAGCCACCACGCCCGGCTTGACAAAAGAACATTTTTAATAAAATTATGTAAGTATGTGTATTATAAAATTATCAAATAAACATTAAGAAAATAAGGAAACATTTCTAAGAGAAAAATAGTGTTTGGTTTTATTATTTATTTATTTATTTATTTATTTATTTATTTATTTATTTATTGCCTTTTTGAGACAGAGTCTCGCTATGCAGTTGAGGCTGGTCCTGAGCTCACTTTTGTAGCCCAGGCTGGTCTCGAACTCACACCAATCCTCCTGCCTCAGCCTCCCGAGTGCTGGGATTACAGGCGTGAGCCACCACGCCCGGCAGTGTTTGGTTTTAAAATTTTAATTTTAGTCAATAAATAACACCTTTCAGTTTATTTTAGCTCCCTACATTGTGTAATTCTGGAAACACTTTTAATTAGCTAATAGAAAATCAGATGTACCTTAATTTCCAGGATGCACAAGGTGATTTCCACAGCTGAATTTTCATATAGTTTTACTTTCTTAATTCCTGAAGATTCTGATTGTATTATTTATAGGTTTACACATAAATTGCCCTTTATGGTAATTTGGCCATAAACACATGGACTAGACTATGAAATAATCAGTTAATGCAAATCTGAAGGTTGTCCAGCAGTCATGGAAAGTGTAATATATACACTGACATTAAAAATCTGACTGAAAATGTTTATAGTATTTAATGACTGCTATAATGTGCTGGAAAAATTATCAAATTTAAAAGAATAGAGTCAAGGAAAAGCCAGTAATTATATTCTTTTATTTCTATTAATGAATATTAGAGCTAGATAATTAAGCTATTTTATTTCCTTTCCTTATGATTCATATGATTCCTTTATTAATTCGTTTACTAAAATTAGATTTTCTGAGATACAACTCTAAAAGAGTTTGCAATATAACTGTAATGACTTCTTGTCCTTCATCTGAGCCTTTTTAAATAAAACAAATTCATAGGGGCTGAGGAGACAGCTCAACAGTCCAAGCGCCTACTTGGCAAGCACAATGACTCAAGTTTGATCCCCATACCGCATGCGGCTCAGGCTCTGTGCCGTGCTGGCCACAGAAAACAGGCATGTTAGTGTACGCCTGCAATGCTGGTGCTGGGAAGGGCTGAAACAGGAAGATCACTGAAAGTCCAGGCTGTGTAGTGAGACACTGTGCCAAGTAAATAAATAAATAAATTTGAAAAACAAAACAAACAAACAGAAGAACCCCAAATTTATAATGTACATGGAGTATGGACATAGAAACTGAAACCTCTGAGATATCTCACAAACAGAAATTCTATGCCAGTTATTGTGGCTAGATTTCTCACACTCTTTATGAGATATTAGATAGTAGCATTTGGATTTTACTGAATGTCTTTACAGTGTAAATATACTTGAAAGCTGTGTGAAACTATTGAATCATTCCAACGTATCAACCTGATGACTCATTTTAAAATTCCATAAATTTTAAACCTTGGCAGTTAGCCCCCCAAGATTTTGGCCAGGTTCTCAAAGGTACTCACTTCAGTTCATCTCTTGATGAATTTGACATCCATCTCTTTTTTTCCCCAAAAAAGAATTTTAGCTATCCTTTTTTAAAAGAAAGTGTTCTGGGAATCAAACTTAGGACCTTGCACTTTCGAACCAATTGTTTGTGCTGTTGAGCTATGTCTCAGCCCGTCATTAGCACTTTCTCCAGTTAAAACATGATATAAATGCTCCTCTCTTCTCGATATCCAAATAATTGAATCTTGAATCTTTCAGACACTTAATTTTAGTTTATAACTTTACATAATTATGTATGATATCGAATGCAAAATGACTAAAATTATATACAATTTAACTAAAATAATATTGTTCAAGGTGAGAATATTTGGTCAGAAAAGTGGAAATAACTATCCTAATACCTTGTAGATATATTTAATAAAGTTGAAATAGGAGTACATTTAATTCAGTGGAGAGAGCAAGCTGTGTGACTGTCTCTATGCCTACCCATATTGTTTTCTGATTTGTATTGTTCAAATATATCTTAAATAGAACAACCATAGTTATGTGCAACAAAAAGATATGTAGAGTTTTAATTCTTAATTACTCTCTAATATGGTGTCTCTCTTTATCAGTCTTAATTATTTTCAGAACCCTTCCATTATAAATACAAATTCTAGGAAAGAATCTCTAAAATAGTAAATCTTTCCCACAATTCCTAGGACAGATGATGATATGCACATCATATGATCATTGGAAGGGACTCTGACCCCAGAATAAGTAAAAGAGATGGAGCATTGTGAATGCATGGATTCAGAGCTTCATCAAATGAGGAATTGAACACAGTTAGAAGGTGATGGGAAACTTAAAGCAAATTCAGATAGCTTTTCTTATGTGGTTAAAAAATGCAATTTACCAACAAAAAATACTGAGATTTTTGTGGAAAGATCAAATGTTTTCATCTTTAGTCTCATCAAGTTATTTGTCTGACACCATTACTGAGCCCAGTCTATGGGATTCATATTTTCAGACTTGAAGAAAGTTCAACAGTTTTCATATTTAAAAGCTGTGTTTGCATCTCTCAAATCTGCAAGATTCTGGTTAAACATGAATATGTAAGTGAACACATCATGCAATCTATGCACCATATTTTTTTTAAATATCAGCACAAGTGTTTTGCATTTTCTTTTCTCAGTATCCATGTAGTTGAAAAATTGAAGTTATTATCAGAGATTGTGAAATGGCAAGAAACAAAGAAAATGAAAGAGGATGGCTCTGGAAATGCTTTTCCTATATAGAAACATATTTAATGGCCTATTCTTTATAAAACATATTACCATAAATACACCATTGCTGTATGCCAACAGATTTTATCCGAGATAACTCTGCTCAATGATAGATTTGATGAAATTGTTTGCCTCCCATAACTCACTCTGTGTTAGACAGTTTATCATCTTTTTAGTTATAGTATAATTTATGTCTGAGAGTTAGAGTTGTTTTTGATAGCTTATGTTGTCTTACTAAATTTATGATTATATGTGCCTACATGTGCACTCATGCAACTCAATCCATCAGTACTGAACTGCCTTTACTTACAAAGCTTTTCAATACTTCAGTAAAATATTAAAGATGTTTTGATTCTGCAATAGTAACAAAGACCATTGGGTAGAATTTTGAGTGAGTAAATGGATACTGTATGAAAATCTATGCTCAAGAGAAATTCACAAACGCTTCTGTGACCCATTCCATGCACACTTGTTACTTTGACATAAAAATCTGCAGAACTGAAGAAAACAATTTATTTCCTGAATTAGCAATATGATAATAGCGATTTCTTTTAGGTATTGCCTGCTATTTAGTTTTATACATTTTATTTTATTTTATTTTTGTCTTTCTGAGACAGTGTCTCACTATGCAGTTCAGGCTGGCCTTGAGCTCACTTTTGTAGCCCAGGCTGGTCTCGAACTCGCACCGATCCTCCTGCCTCAGCCTCCCGAGTGCTGGGATTACAGGCGTGCGCCACCACGCCCGGCTAGTTTTATACATTTTAAAAAATAATTTAAATAATTTTAGCAACAAATCTATAAGTATTTAACAGTATTACCACTAAAGGCTCTGGATGGTTATATGACTTCTACAATTCTCTTGTAAGTGCCTAGTAAAAGTGGTATTTATATTTAAACCCATCTAATTTTAAGACCTACGTAATTTTAGTATGCCATATGGCATAGTAGAAGTGATTCCTTTAACTCTGAACACTGTAAACAAAGTAAAATTAATCAAGAAAGCCTCATAGTTTCATCAAATAAACTACATACTTACATGTTATATACACTTTACATATGTATTTTAAATACAAATGCATACATACAGATCGTAAGACATGCCTATAATGAATTACATCCATCATTATTATTGTAAATCAAAATTCACTTTCAGCACAACACTTGTTCTTCACAGTGTCCAAGCTGTGGGTGAGAGGAGACCTCCCGCTGCTCCTGACTACTGTCTGAGGGCGCAAGTATTTCATTTTCGGCGGTGTATTAGAGCCTCTGCTAGGATTTGGAATTAGTGCTGATACCAAAGCGACACAGGCACTGAGAGTTATAAGACAGAAACCCTACTGTAAGACTTCACCAGGGTTGCTACTGATGCTTCAAGAAGTTGACAGTTTTGCTGAAAGTAGAGATAGACGTGGGCAAACAAGGACAGCTGAAGTCTAACAAAAAGAGATACAAAGCTAGGAGTTCACAGACACTGACTTCAGCCAACCGTACTTGGTGCTGTGACTCATGAGAGAGTGGAGACGGCACGGCAGAGATGCTCCTGCTGCCTCATGCGTGGAACTCAAGAAAATTTTCTTGCTATCATTTTCCAGATACGGAGAAAATAGAATTAGCAATAAGAGACATTTACTAAAACCAGCATCTAAAAGACAGCAGATTTACTCAGGCTCCTGGGAGCGGCAGCTTTGTGGGTGGCTGAGGTGGAATGTAGCAAGTGACTGCAAGCCTAGGCAGCTCAGGGATCAGGTAAGAGCCTCTCAAACTGAAAACAAAACAAAACAAAACACTGCTTAGATTTCAGCTCAGCTGAAAGGCACTTTCCTGGGTGCAATACAAAAAGAATATACTAAAGTGATGTATTAGGTATTGACTTGTTATTTTCTTTGAGTGGATGTAACCAGCTATCAAATTTTTAATTGAGTTGTTTTTTAGGGGAGGTTTATTTTTTGGTTTTGGTGCTGAGGACTGAACCCAAGGCTTCCAACTTGCTAGGCAAGCATTCTACTGCTGAGCCAAATCCCCAGCCCCTTAAAAATTTAAAAACCTACCTTTTTTGGATCATACAGGTGAAATATATCAGTGTATATGCAACACTATACGGATTATTCAGGTCAGAAAAATATACAAATGTTACCGATAGTCTAAACGTTGGTCCACGTTTAGGGAAGATAGCTGAGCAGTCTAAGCATCTAAGCACCTGCCTGGCAGAGCAAGGAACCTGGCTGGCTCCTTGTTTTGCCTGTCAGTTGGTCCCGGATCCCTCAGTGTGTCCTGCGGGCCACCCAAACCAGCCATGGCGGAGCATACCTGTAATCCCAGAGCTGCGGAGCCTGAGACTGAAGGGTTGCTACAAGTCTAAGCTGCACAGCAAGACCCTGCAAAAATAACTAACTAACTAACTAACTAGCTAACTAACTAACTAAATAAATGAATAAATAAATAAATAAAATAAAAATAAGTTTTAGTGTAAATTGAAAAAGTGAAAATATAGAACATATTCGCTAATAAAATTCGCTGATGGTCATTATAGTCAAAGAAAAGTAAATTTATTTTTCATTCCTATTATTCATCTATCTATATTTTTCTATCTTTACTGATAATTACTATGTGCTTTTGTATGTGTTGTACAGGTGCTTATATGTTTCACAAATGTGAAGTCTCAAGTTTACTTTTTTCTCACTTTGTGGTCACAAAAATACTGATAGGGTTTCTAGGGACAAATAAGACTCTAAATTTCGGACAAATTAATAATTTCACCATATTTACAATATTATTTATACATATATTAGCCACCTTTCCATTGCTAAAACAAATCCAAGCAAGCAGAAGCTGAAAGAGATGTTGGCTACACTCATTAGTTTGAGGGATTCCATCCCTGGGTTGAGCTGGAAGGCAGGAACCTCGAGTTGGAAGATGATGGCACGCAGTCAATCAGCTCCCTGTGGCAGACAGGAACAGGGATGACGAGACACAGACATTAAGAGCAAATTACGCATGGAGACATACGCAGAAAATGCTCCATCGGTGCTTGGGTAGGTCCCCATAATCAAAGGACTACACCTTAATCCCCGTAACCTCAGGCACACACAACTGCGCACACGAAGTATCACTCAGAAACACTACTGTCTCCTCATTGTTAAAGCATTCCCATGCACTACTGAATATGTTTTCTTTGATAGAAAAGACCTGTGTGCACTGTAGCAACCCACGCTACCAGAGCCTGTCTGAGGAAGGTAGAATGACTACGGCAGAATTATTTCTGCTGTGTTTATACCATGTCTCTACCACTTTCCCTCAAACGAGAAGAGTGTGCTAAGTGAAATAAATATATTTTCACCTCATCTCATCATTGTTTAAAATAACAGCTTCAGTATATTTTTTCATTGTTATTGGTGATTTGAGTTTTTCAAACATGATTAATAGTCAAAGTAATCAATTGATTATTTTATTTGTAAATTCATAAGTTTATTAACTATTCTAACGATACTTTGTAAAAAACACACTTAAATCACTTATAAAAGAAATGCATTAATATAGCATTTATTTTAACTTAAATATATATATATATATATTATATATATATATATACTTTTTGTTTGTTTGTTTAGTTCTTTGTCTGTTTGAGACAGGGTCTTGTTGTGCAGTTCAGACTGGCCTTGTGCTCACTTTTGAAGCCCAGGCTGGTATCGAATTCGCACGAATCCTCCTGCCTCATCCTCCTAAGTGCTGGGATTACAGGTGTGTGCCACCACACCCAGCTATATACATCCTTTATTTTAACTATTATCTTATTTACTCGTATATCACACTTGAATTTCTTTTAATTTTAATTATAAATGTTTTCTATATGATAATATTTTTGAGATTTTTGAAAAATGTATTTTGTTTGCCTTATAGCCCTTCATTACAATGCATGAAACGCAGAGCTAGATTGGTGAGATGAGCTTTAGGAGGCTTAGATTCAATAGCCTCCAACATTACAAGCTTCACTGGTGGCCAACTGCAATTGCAGAACATTTGACTGTGTATGTATCAGCTTCCTCTTAGTCCAAAGAGAAGTATATTCTTTTCCTCTTTTTTTTTCTAAGCAACATCAATAGGGAGATGGGTCATGCCCACACACTGTACTCTGTAGAACGATTGTGAGGACAATATGCAATATGTCAACTTTCAAAAAAAGAAAAAAGAAAGGGGAAAAGAAAAAAAAAAGTAATGTTGATTTTAAAGGGTTAATGTTTAATTGTTTGATCAATCTTATATACCTATATGTATTAATCTAAACAGATCTGATGATGAAAATATGTAATATAACCATTGTTAAATTTAAACAATAAAAATATTAAATAAATTAAAATTTAAAAAAATGTATTTTGTGCAGGGTCTCACTCTGCAAGCTCTAACTTGTAGTAATCCTCCTGCTTTCAGCTCTGGGATTACATGTGCGCAACACCCTCCCCAGACTTGGTCACTGGTTCAGCTCACCAGGGAGAATGCAGGCACAGCATGCAGTGTCTGAGGTCAAACTCCAGTCCCGCACTTCCCTAAGCAGTGCATTGAGCTATCTCTCCAGCCCTGATGATAATATTTTTATCTGATACTATTATTTTTCTATAATTATGTGATATTGATTTTATTTTCCAGTTGTTATGGACAGTTTCTTAGGCAAAGATATGTTAATGGGCTCACATATATCCACATATATGTACTATATGGTGAGTTCTTTGCAATCATTTATTTACAAAGTTACCCTACTTATCCAAACATTCCTTGTGAGTTTTCCTTAATAATCAATTTTTATTCATGCTTTCAAAATGTAATTAAAAGGCATAATGTTCTATTTTGATTTGTATATTCATGTCATAATGGTACATTTAAATTTTGATTGAACTGAAATATCCAAGAGCTTTAAAAGTCCACTTACTGTTATTTCTCTTTTATGTTTAGATTAAAGACTATTTCATCTTTGTAACACAACTTTGGAATGATTTTAGAAATGATTTGGCATTAACTCTCCCAGACCAGGAGTTAATTGTGTGTGTGTGTGTGTGTGTGTGTGTGTGTGTGTGTGTGTGTTTAATGTATTCAGTATAGGGTTCACAGGGATTGGACTACACAGATTAGACTCATAGTTATCCTCCTGTTTTCAGCCTCCCAAATGCTGGGATTACAGGTGTGCACCACCACGCCCAGTCTCAGTCAATGGTTCAGTGCATCCTGGGGGCAGGGCCTGTACTGCACTGAAGTTGGTCCCTACGCCTGCCTAAGCAGGGCCTGGAATCATCTGAGCTATCTGGCCAGACCTCTGTTAACTGTGTTTTTATTAGACAGTCTTCACCCAAGTGTATGTTATAGGCTTTATATCTTTAAATCTTAGCTTGTGGCTGTTAATAAAATCTCAACATATGATATGTGTAGGTCATGCTCTTTGGACATGTTCATTCTTAAATTTATCCTGAGACAGCACATTTCTTGTAACTGAACTGTCTTCTAACACTCTCTCTTGGGATTCTTAAGTGTTAATTGCCACAATTCATACCTTGCATGACTGATGTTCTGATCTTCCCTGCACTAAGTCCTCACACCAGCTCATTCTTGAGATCTCAATGTTTAAAAATTCAGACATTTACATGAAATAAAAACAAATGTAAGAAAGAGTAAAAAAGGAAGGAATTATAAAATATAGCCAAAAAGATAAAAAAATTAAAAAAAAACTTTTAATGATACTATAGTTGTAAGGCAGTATTCATTATATTCTCACTAAATAATTTTTTATTGAAGAATAACCATCAGAATGCTTCTCAATTTTATAACACTTTGGTGAGTCATAATTTCCAAAGACCCACGTAAATGTGTCTTTATGAAGAGATACTTCCAAGATCTCTAAAACAACAATTTAGGTTTGATTTACTGAAATTCGTGGAAATTATCTACTAATACTTCTGGCTTTGAACATTTCTATGTGTACATTTTCTCTTTTTGATAAAACCAAACAATAAGTGTCAGGATATAGCTCAGAGGCACAGAGCCAGCCTAGTAGGCCAAGGTCCTGAGTTTAATACGGGGATGAAAAATAAAACAAAGTAAAACCATCATCCAAAATATAAATAGTTAAATAACTATAGGAAATACTAGTCTATTACATGCATAAAATCATGCCTGATCACACTGAGAATACTTCTTTCACATACTTAGTGGTACAAAGAGGAATACTTGACTATCACAAAGGCAATAGGCGAGCTCTAGGCAACATATATTGAAGAAAATATTTGTTACATAGTTTTAATGACAATTTCTACTATGCATAGTCTCTAATGCCTATATATTTCTATCTACCTCTCATTACAAAGGATAATTTATTAATGTGCCAATGTATTATATTTCAGCACTGAGAAATGAGTGTTGCAGGAATATATTTATGAGAACATTATTTTATGAACAAAAATACGAATTATAAGTTATTACTTAATTTTGGTAGTTTGTGTTTTAAAGCACTAATTTTGAACCTACTGTTTAAAATATTTTACTGTTAGCAGTTGGTATATATCTGTCTTTAAAGTATCATCAGTGATAACTGGACACAAAATGAAGTTAAAAACTCTTCAAAAGTCATGCTTATTGAAATGTCTAGACTTTGGGAACTAAAAGGAATTTGATACCTAAAAAATTTCAAACTTCTTATTGTAGTTTCAGTACAATGGCATATATATTCTTTCATTTAGAAAACATTTACTATGATACTGAAAAAGTATTTTTAATTTATGATATTTGGCTGTCTCAGAAAAAAAAACAACTTTTAACTGTAAAACTGAAATTTCAGCTAATCAAGAGTTTTGCATGAATGCTCATGCTCTTTGAAATGATCCGTATTTGTATATGGCTCACAAAAGAGGAAGAGTAGTTTTTTTCTATGGCTGCAAAATCACAAAATATTTACTGTTACAATTTACTGTGATGTAAATGTACTAAATCTTTTTATACACTGAGATTTTTTTGAAATGTTTGGTAAAAAAAGAAGAAAGGACAGTGCTATACATGTTTTATAAAACCTATCACAGGATCCTGATTTTAGAATGAAGCTTTTTTTCTGGAAGACTATATGAGCAGAAGCCCAGAAATTATTTCAGTCACATTTAGTATTTTTTCTTTCTCTCTGTCTTTATTTCTTTTTGACTAACTATATACAAATTATAAGAACAGTCCAGGCACAGGTGTACAGAACCACAACTTTAGCAGCAGGAGAGTCTGAGTGAGGATGGATAGATATAACTTAGTCAGACTCTGTTTCAAAATAAAATATAAAATAGACTGAGAGGACTGATCACAAATCTCCCAAAATTAATTCGCTAAGTAAGAATACATCATCTCTTTTCTTTGTTTCAGTGATATGGAAAATTCTATAGTCTCATAAAGAAGAAGATCACAAAGGAAAGGAACATATAAACACAGATTTCCATGACATGCACGTATTTTTTAGAACCAATGTTTTTATTAATTATGGAATAATTTATATTATTTGTTAGTTGTATAACTAGTGTTAATTAAATTTTTTTTTTCTGAACTAAAAATTCCCCCTCCCCCATACTGGATACTGAAGAACAGATGTGCATATGTATGTATGTACAAATGTTTTTTTCTTTTTTTTTCTGGCTTTTTTTTTGCTTTCAAATTTACTTGAAAGTTTCCACAGTGATAAAGTAAAAAGAGATGAAGGTACTTTTCATACACTGTAAAAACAATTACAAAATTGTAGAAAGGTGTGCAAAACAAGATATAGCTAATTTATATTCCTAGTACCTAGAGTAACTATGTAACATTGAATTTTATTTCTCTGTACATTTTCCCCTTTATTTTATTTAACTCAAAATATTTATTTATTTATTTTAAATTTAACAGTGGCTGTATTACATGTTTTCATCATTGAATCTGTTCAGATTAATAGATGTAGGTATATAAGATTGATCAAACAGTTACACATTAACACTTTCAATAAACATTATTTTTTTAACAGTTGACACATTGCATATAGTCCTCACAATAGTTACACAAAGCACAGGGGGTGAGCATGACACACCTTCCAATTGATATTGGTAAGGAAAGAAAAAAAATTAGAGTTCTTATATTAGGGAGACTATGTTAAGTCTGGTTTATTTCACTAATGAGTATATGTTCATCCATTTATATATGAAGTCTTCCAGTTTATCGTTCTTTATACCTGCGTAATATTCCATTGTATAAAAATATCACATTTTCTTCAACCATTCTTCAAATGATGGGCATCTTGGTTGTTTCCAAGATTTGACTATCACAAATTGAGCTGCTATAAACATAGGTGCACAGATATCGCTATGGTATGATGTTTTCATTTCTTCTGGGAAAATTTCCAGTAGGGGGATAGCTGGATTGAATGGGACTTCCAATTCTAGTTCTGTAAGAATCCTCGACACTGCTTTCCATAATGGTTGCACCAATCTGCATTCTCACCACCAGTGGAGAAGGATTCTTCTTTTGCAACAGCCTCTCCAGTATTTGTTGCTGGTTGATTTCTTTATGATAGCCATTCTTTTGGGGGTGAGATGGTATCTAAGTGTTGTTTTGATTTGCATTTCATGAATGGCTGGCGATGTGGAGCATTTCTTCATGTATTTGTAGGCTTATTGAATTTCTTTCTCTGGGAAGTGTGTGTTCATCTCAGATGCCCATTTTTGTATTGGGTCTTTGAATTTGGGGACCCTAATGGTTGTCAGTTCTTTGTATATTCTTGATAGAGGACCTTTGTCTGAGTACTTAGAAGTTAAACTGTTTTCGAAATTTGTGGGTTGTCTTTTCACTATGTTGGTAATTTCCTTTGATGTGCAAAAACTTCTTAGCCAGAAGAGGTCCCATTTGTTGATGCTTTCAAGTGTTAAACGTACAATTTGATTTCTGTCCATGAACTTTTTGCCTACTCTGATGTCTTCAAGATTTCCTCCCACTTTCTCTTCCACGAGACACAATGTTTCTCTTTTAATATTTAGATCCTTAATCTATTTTCACTTTAGTGCATGGTGATAAACCAGGGTCAAGTTTTAGTTTTCAGCATGTAGAGGGCCAGTTTTTCTGGCACCATTTATTAAAGAGACTATCTTCCAATAAGAATGTCTTGCCCCTGTGTCAAAAATAAGGTGGCTGAGTGTATTTATATTTGCTTCTGCATCTTCTAATCTATTCCATTCATCCTCAAGTATATTCTTTTGCCAATACCATGCTGATTTTATTACTGTAGCTTTGTAGTATAACTTTAGGTCAGGAATTGTAATGCCTCCTGCCCTATGTTTGTTGCCCACAATTGTCTTTGCAATTCTGGGTCTTTTTTCGTTCCAAATAAATTTGAGGAATGATTTCTCCAGGCCTGTGAGGTATGTTGATGGTATTTGGGTTGGGATTGCATTAAATCTGTATAACAATTTAGGTAGTATGACTATCTTAACAATGTTAGTTCTTCCTATCCAGGAACCGGGAATATCTTTCCATTTTCTGAAATCTTGTAGGATCTGTTTTTTCAGAGTAATGTAGTTTTCATTGAAAAGGTCTTTTACTTCTTTAGTTAGGTTAATACCTAAGTATTTCATTTTTTTTTTTTTTTTTGGTGCTATCATAAGAGGTACTGCTTCTCTAATTTCTCGCTCAGGGTGTTTGTTACCTGTGTAGAGGAATGCCAGTGACTTTTGCGTATTGACTTTGTAACCTGCTATGCTACTGAATTTCTTTAATAATTCCAGTAGCTTTGTGGTGGTGTTCTTTGGGTCTTCCAAGTAGATTATCATGTCATCTGCAAATAATGATAGTTTTACTTATTCTTTACCTATTCTTATTCCTTTTATTTCTCTTTCTTGTCTAATGGCTGTAGCTAATTATTTCAGAACTATGTTGAATAGTAGTGGTGTTAGAGGACATCCTTGCCTTATGCCAGATTTGAGAATAAAAGACTTCAGTTATTCCCCATTTAGAATTATGTTAGCTGTTGGATTGTTGTAGATGGATTTTATCAGGTTGAGGTAGAGGCCTTCTAATCCAATATTCTATAGGACTTTGAACATGAATGAGTGTTGGAGTTTCTCAAAGGCCTTTTCTGCATCAATTGAGCTGATCATGCGATTTTTGGCCTTTGCTGTATTGATATAGTGTTTGCATTTATAGATTTGCATATATTGAACCATCCTTGCATGCCTGGGATGAATCCTACCTGATCATGGTGTATAATCTTCTTGATGATTAGTTGTATTCTATTGGCAAGGATTTTATTGATGATTTTTGCATCTATGTTCATCAGAGAAATTAGCCTATAGTTTTCTTTTTTAGCTGCATCTCTCTCAGGGTTTGGTATCAGTGTAATACTTACCTCTAGGAATGATTTTGGAAGGATTGCTTCCTTCTCAATTTCATTAGAGAGTTTGAGGAGTGTTGGGATTAAGTCTTCTATAAATTTCTTGCAGAATTCAGTAGTGAATCAGTCAGGTCCCGGACTTTTCTTTATCATTGGCTGTTATTGAGTTATTGAGAGTTGTTATATCTTCTTGACTGAGTTTGGGTAGTTTGTACTTTTCTAGGAATCTGTCCAGTTCATCTTTGTCTTCAATTTTGTGAGAGTAAAGATTATGAAAGTAGTTGTTTTGTGATCCTCTGAATCTCTGCTGTGTCTGTACTAATTTCACCCTTTTCATTCCTTATTGCTTGAATTTGAGTCTTTTCTTTCCTCTTTTTGATGAGGTTAGCTAGAAGCTTATCAATTTTATTTAATCTTTCAAAGAACCAGCTTTTGGATTCATTAATTCTTTGTATTGTTTTTTTAGTCTCAATTGATTTAAATTCTGCTCCAGTTTTCATAATTTCCTCCCATCTTTGGGCTTTGGATTTCATTTGCTCTTCTATTTCTAGTTGTTTGACGTGCTCCAGGAGAGTATTTATTTGTTCCCAGTCTGTTTTCTTAATGTGTGAGTTCAGAGCTATAAATTTCGCTCTAAGAACTGCTTTCATTGCATCCCATAAATTTCAGTAGGTTGTGTTTAAATTTTCATTGAATTCAAGATATTGCTTAATTTCTTGTTTAATTTCATCTGTAAGCCACTGGTTGTTGAGAAGAGTGTTGTTTAATTTCCATGTATTTCTGCAGTTCTTGTGGTTTCTATTATCATTTATTTCCAGTTTGATTGCACTGTCGTCAGACAATATGCATGGGATAATTTCTGTTTTCTTGCATAACTTAAGCATGACCTATGTACTAATAGGTGGTTTATTTTAGAAAATGTCCCAGGTGCAGCTGGAAAAAAAATGCGTATTCTGTAGTGGTTGGGTGGAACACTCTGTGTATGTCCACTAATTCCAGTTGTTTCAGGTTCTCGTTCAGCTCTGCTACTTCCTTGCTAAATTTTTGTCTGCTTGATCTTTTCTTTTTTTTCAGATAAGGAGGTATTGAGGTCTCTTATTAAGATTGTGTTATTGGCTATTAGATTTTTCATGTCTGTTAAGGTTTGTCTTATATAACTTGATGTTCCTGTGTGGGTACATACATATGTATGAGTGTCACCTCTTCATCTTGAAGTTTTCCTCTAACCAATATGTAGTGGCCTTCTTTATTTCGTTTTATCAGTCTTGGTTTGAAGTTTAGACTGTCTGCAAACAGGATTGCTACTCCTGTTTTTTTCTGAGGTGCTGGAACATGTAGTATTGTTTTCCATCCTTTCTCTTTTAGCTTATGAGTTTCTTTATGAGTTAAGTGTGTTTCTTGTATATAGCATATTGTTGGATTTTGCTTCCTTATCCACTCTGCCAGTATATGTCTTCTAATTGGAGAGTTGAGTCCACTTACATTGATGGTTATCATTGAAATATGTTGACTGATGATTGACATGATGTTTACTTACTACTGTTTACCTCTTTTTCTCCTATGTTTAATTGAGTAGCATATTTGGTGGGATCTTTCTGTTCTCATTTCTTGAGTTTGAGTCATTTGGGTCCCTCTCTAAAATATTTTTTAGTATGCTCTGTAGGGTTGGTTTAGACGTCATGAAATTCTTTAGTTGTTCCTTGTCGTGTAAGTATTTCACTTCTCCCTCATACTTGAAAGAAAGTCTTGCAGGGTATAGCAGTCTGGGCTAGAGTAGGTCTAACCTGGCGGGCGGGGTCAGAATTCTCACGCGAGTGGATTGAAGACCTCACACTAGCGGACCTGGACGTCTGGCGCGCGTGTCCGAATGTTCAGGCAAGAGGACCTGGGTGTCTGGCGGGCGTGCCGGAATCTAATTAAATTTTTGTAACAATTCTGTTCAGTTGAAATACACTTGGGTATCTCAGGTTAATTACACACATCAAGTAAAGTCACCTTGTATGTTCCTCTACCACCACCTATTCCTGTTTTAGATACTCAAAAAATATTAATAGTAAAGAGTTTTTGGAATTTTGTGGGTACTGTTTTGCCCATCATTTTAACTTCCTTTCTGTGTTTAATTGCCTACAACTCTTTTCAAAAACTTTGTTTCTGTTTTTTCAGAGTGGGTTTCTTGGAGTTAAAATCAGAATTTGAACACATAAGCAACATGCACACACTCTATACCTCTATCTCCTTTAAAAAATTTTAATAGTGCACAGTGCAAGAAGAAAATGAATAATATGTAAGTCAACCATATCCAAGATATTGTTACATTAAAATTAGAGAGGATTCTCAAATTTCCTTGGCAAGGAATCAAACCAAATCAAACACAACTAAACCAAATCAAACCAAATTGCTCTATTTAACACAGCTCTTCCATATGTAAATATTTAATTGATACTAATATAAAAGTTATGCTTAAAAATTTAGTTTATATAGTCCCTCATGTAATTCAGATCTTCTTTAAATTTTAATCACGTTATTTCCTTATACCTGGTTTCTCATAGGGAAATAAGTCTAGAATTTAAGTGTTGCTTTAAGTTGCCACTGGAAAGCAAAAATTTTCAATTTGAGAAAATCAGAAGACTCCAAAATTGTGAGATCCAGAGAATATACCTGAGTGCCATTAAATATAACAGGTACATTTATAATGTGTACTGTAGTAGAATTATTGTGTCTAGGATTGGTTGCTAGCAATAAGAACTGAATTTGAATTCTACATCTTCAGTATAAGAATAGGAGTTGGTCTCATAAATTTGTTTGTATTTTGATGTAGTTAATTCAGGGCTGACATCCATCACCTACTGGGCATTTGTAAAAGAATAGAGACATTGCATGTCAGATGTTTGAATTATAACTGTTTGCTAAGAAAATACAGTCAGGATTAAAAGATATCTATCTATCTATCTATCTATCTATCTATATATGACAATACAATATTGAGCATTTTCATGAAACTATAGTATTTGCACTTTTTTGTGCTACGTAGAAATAATGGGGACATTTTGTACACTTATCTTAGAATTTTCTGTAGTCCTACATCTTCCACTCTCCTTTGTCACTCATGGGATTGTATATGTATCTGCTTCCTCTTAGTCCAAAGAGAAGTATATTCTTTTCTTTTCTTTTTTCTTTTTTCTTTCTTTCTTTCTTTTTTCTATGCAACATTAATAGGGAGGTGGGTCATGCCCACATACTGCACTCTATAGAATGATTGTGAGGACAATATGCAATATGTCAACTTTCAAAGAAAAAAAGGGGGAAAAGAAAAAAAAATTAATGTGGATTTAGAAAGGTTAATGTTTAGTTGTTTAATCAATCTTATATACCTATATGTATTAATCTAAACTGATCCGATGATGAAAATATGTAATATAACCATTTTTAAATTTAAACAATAAAAGAATTGAAAAAAAAAAAAGCGTCATGTAATCCAGAGAAAAACTTGATGAGAATTGTAAAATAGATCTTTGCTTATTACAGAAGTAAATGACTTATTTACTATTGAGTGATGTTTTTATTAGGAATGTTCTAAGTTTTGTGTGACTGGAAATGAACACTAAAGCAAATCAGTACCCATCGGCCACCAAAGTGCTTTGAGGCCTTGATGATGAGGTTACTTTTCCAAACACCGGCAAGCCTCCTGGGCCTCTCAAGGTTGACCAGTGACTCAAACCTTAGAGAATATCATGAGAGCACAAAATGACCTTGGAGACTAAGAAAAATTCAACTGGGAGAGCTCAACAGCATAAATGCCTACTTGACAAATGCAAAGTCCTGAGTTTGATTCCTGGTCAAAAGCAAAGAAGCAGACAGGGCCTGCAAGATAGCTTAGTGCCTACTTAGGGAAGAGCAGGGACTGGGGTTCAATCCACGGCATCACCTACTGTGCCAGCCCGGTCACTGGGAGTCTGGGCATGGTGGTATACACCTATAATCCCAGTGCTAGGGAGGCAAAAAGCAAAAGGATCACTAGAGTCTGAGCAGGATAGTGAGACCCTATACTAAATATATAAAAAAGAAACATAATTTAGCTTAACTTAAATATATTAAATATAAAATGTCACATACATTTACATATTTGTAGTTTACTATGTTTACCCATATGTAAGGACAGATCAAAAAATGCACATACTAGTGATAATTATTAAGATAAATATTAAACGAAGCTCCTTTTTGGGGACACATGGAGAAAACTCTTTTTTCACTACTTTTGCTATTTAAAACAAAATATACTTTTATCAGCCAGTATTGATTTTCTGGAAAAACTTTATTACTAGGCAAATAACACTGGGATTTTAGTTTATGAGATTGACATAAACCTTCAACTTGAAGTAACTCCACCACTTTTCTTAAATTTATCTTATACAGCCTGCATACTTTTAGGAATATGATTTATCATTAATTTTTTTTAACAAATTTTATTTATTTATTTATTTATTATTATTATTATTTTTTTTTTTTGTCTTTTTGAGACAGGGTCTCGCTATGCAGTTGAGGCTGGCCTTGAGCTCACTTTTGTAGCCCAGGCTGGTCTCGAACTTGCACCAATCCTCCTGCCTCAGCCTCCCGAGTGCTGGGATTACAGGCGTGAGCCACCACGCCCGGCTATCATTAATTTTAATGAAGAAAGCTAATGGCTTTTTCTATGTAAGCAGTGCATCTCTCTAATTGAGCACTGTCACACCTGGGATTTGAGGTGCTAAAGACACACACATAATTCAACCAACTAATTCTCCCAGCTTTTCTTTCCTAACCTCCAGGTTAAAACTGGAACACAACTAAAGCTTTTCTAACATTATTTACTTTTTCCTGAATGAAATTTTTCATGAATATGGGGTGGGCCATTTGGAAATCACATGGCTTTATAGGTGAAAATCCCCCTAGTGATCTAGATAAAGGAAATAATACCATGAAAATCCAAAAATAGAAAATAATTTCCTACCCATACTTGTTTAGAAATCCTGTAGTTACAGTGCATTCGTATATTACAGGAATTATAACAAGTAGGGAAGTACCTCTTTTAGCAGTTAATCTTTGTTTCAACCAATATTGCTTATCTTGATCCAGGAATGTTTACCAGGGCTGTTATTGCCATAGCCACAGTTTTGATATAGATCACTTAAAATAATAATCGCAGTATAAATTACTAATTAACCCATTGAGAAACTAATTTTAAGAGTACTAAAAATTAAGGCTGTGTATTGATGCACACTGTATTTTTATAGTCAGAACATTCCAGTGCTTACCTAATTTTAGTGACTTTTCACTTTTAGTGGTCAGTATTAAACATTGGTCTTTCTCTTTAAAATTGAAAAATGATTGAAAGACACTGGTGTCAAACATATATCAATTAGTGAGATAGTTTTAGAACAGATAAATGAGTATTAGAATAGCTGGCTTACATTTGTGTCCAGAGTCTACTTCAAAATAATTCAGTGCAATTTAAAAATCACTTCAAACTTTAAGCCTGTCCCTTTAAAGGAAATGAAAAGACATTTACTGTATCTACAAAGAAGACCTAGAAAAACTTCCATATGCCATTTTGGAAACTAAAATGAAGAGTATTCGTTCATATAAACAGTATATTGACTGGGCTGAAACTATACACCAGCCATTGTTTTATGTATAGAAACAGCAGCAAATTGGATAGATAAAAAAATCCCTATGTTCATTCATTTTTGTTTTCTAATGATGGGAGGAGACACTAAGGAATTAAAATAAATAAGTCAAGTATGGCAAGTAGCCAGGAGAAACTAGCTTAAAATTTGGTGAAGGAGTTATTTTTTCCCCAAGGATAGGCTGAAATTCTGTTGGGCTGGCTACAGAAACTGTTACACAGAAGATGATCCTGGAGGTAAAGGTCCACAGCTGTGAGGGACAGAGTATATACCAAATTCTCTAAAGAAAAAGCAAGCATGCTTCCAAAGACGAGGAGGAGACGTGTACGGATGGAATAATGTGAAATAACAAAGTATTAGGAGACAGTGAGAGAACAGAAAGACAATAGAAACAGAATCATGTAGGTCTTTAGAGTAGTCTTTCTAGTGCCGTGACCCTGCAATACAGTTCCTCATGTTGCGGTGATCCCAAATCAAAAAATGATTTTGGTGGCTACTTCAAAACTGTAATTTTGCTACAGTTATGATTCAGAATGGCTTTAGGTGACCCCTGTGTTTTCGTTCTTTGACACCCACCGGGGTCGCGACCCACAGGTTGAAAACTGCTGCTTTAGAGGATAAAAGAAATTTGATTTTTTGAATAAGAAAGGAAACAACTAGCATTATAAGAAAAATGATATAATCTACCTGACATTTTCATGAAATCATTATGACTGGTAGAGTCACATTATACCCAAGAACAGGACTGAGTGAAGAACAATAATTAACAGCCTACTGAAAAAAATTTTAACAGATATACTGGTAGCTTCCATCATTTTTTGTAAAAAGTGACAAAAAGAGGACATATTCTGCATCTAATTCTGATAGTACTAACTAAATGATACTGCTATTGAGAATAAATGAAAAATTAAGTGAATTTTTTTAACTGGAAGAGCGAGCTACTTTAGGAGGAAGACTAACACCATGCAGTTGTAAGAGGCATTTATAGTTAGAAATACACTACACTCTAATGGAAAAGATAAATGGTATGTTAGGCAGGTAAATCATATGGGTCTAGAGCTGGCTCCACAGGTGTGCTATTATGTGATATAAGAACTCATCATATAGATAGGTTAAAACGCCAAACAGAATTGGAGGTGTTAATAAATGTATATGTTAAAATGAACCTGGAAACGAGACAGAAACAACAAGGAAGCGTGTGGAAAGTCCGGAGGCTTGTTTCAGTTGTGCTAAGAGGTTTTCTATGCTGTGAGCTGCAGCTCTTTCAAGCAAAACTGGACCTTATCACTGACTTCTAAGTTAATACAGAAGCAACACCAGGAACAGCTTTGAGGAAATGGCGCTGCTTATAAAATCATGATTTTGTTAAGTCAAAAAGTGAAGTTATACATGGATAATTTTTTGTTTGAAGGCAATCAAAATTCTGGGTTTACCCGACAGTCTCAGCTACCATATTACTAAAAAAGGATTGAATAAATAAAAGTGGAATAAAAGAACAGTATTTCTTGAGCGTGAGAAGCAAACGAGATGTGTACCACTAGAAGATGTACGTATGAAATTTGAAGTGGATCAATATAAAGCCTATAAGCCAGGCGTGGTGGCGCACCTCTGTAATCCCAGAACTTGGGAGGCTGAGGCAGGAGGATCGGTGTGAGTTCGAGACCAGCCTGGGCTACAGAAGTGAGCTCAAGGCCAGCCTAAAACTGCATAGTGAGACCCTGTCTCAAAAAGACAAAAAATGTATATATAAAGCATATAGACTATTTCTTTTGAGGGAGAAAAAGAATTAATGAAGTGAGAGAAAGAAGAAAAACAGGACATCATAAAATGTGTACTATGTATGTAATTCTAGCTCTAGATGGGAAGAAGTCAGAGTGCAGTGCAAATATGTGAAGAGGTAGTTGAAAATTTGCAAAGAGTGATAAATTTATCAGTCTAAAAATGCAGATTGTGAAACATTGACATTGCAGGTACCAGACAAAAAAGGCTTTTTTTCCCTTTTATTTGAGTGTGTGTGTGTGTGTGTGTGTGTGTGTGTGTGTGTGCAGGGAGGAAGGCATACTCTAAAAGAGCTCATCTGTTTTCAAAATAAAATGATATTAAAAGAAAAAATGTTAAATGACAGCTATAAAGAAAAATATTTTAAATAATAATTAATTTTATTTTATTTAAAAAATAAAAACAAAAGGAAGAAAAAAACCGTCAGAAACAAAGACAGAATCAGGATAACATACCACAATACGAATGTTATAGGTTTCCAGCCCAGTAGGCCTTACTTGGAAGTGGGTATAGGCAGAATGTATACCAACAGACGGACAGGAGGATATTGAAGAATTCTGTTATCAGATCTATATTTTATTTTAAGTAAGCTACAATTTTATGCAAAAGTTTAGATCTTTCCTTGAAAGAGAGTTGTCTTTACATCTCATAGACAGGTTACCCACTCTTTATTTGGCTATAAAGCTGTGATGCATATTTGTGACACGTAAAAGGTGTTTTATCTGGTGGTTTGGTACAGTAAAAAATTTTTCTTAAACTTTTTTGTTTACTTAGCTTAATTTTTCTGACTCTTCTTCATTTTTCAGATTCTCTGAGAAGTATGCCTTTCTATTTTCTATTGTTTCTCTTTTACTATATTCTTTTTTTTTTTTTTTTTTTTCAGAACCAGGGTTTGAATTCATGACCTTGCACTTGCCAGGCAGGCACTAGTGCTCCTGAACTATCTCCCAGGCCCCAATTTTTTCATTGTTTATCTGATTTTCTTTTCTTTATGGTTGAACAAGAGTTTTATATTTTCTTTATCTTTTTCATGCTGTTGGTGGGTATTTTGCTTGTTTCCATAGCTTAGGTATATTAAAATGTGGGACTATAAGCACGTTTAGGCATTTATTACAGTCACATGGTGCCTCTAGTTCTTTCAGCAATATAAACAGCAAATGGGCAGTTAGGTTAACTGGAAATTCTACACTTAGCATTTGGAGGCATTGCCATTCTGCTTTCTATCATAGTTGTGCTGGCTTACATCCCTGCCAGCATTCTAAATGAGTTGCTCAATGTCATTAACTGTTCTTTGTGTTCTTGATGACAGCCATTCTAACTCTGGTAAGATGAAATATTTGTGTATAGATGAAACAATAAGCATTAAGATGAAATATTAAAAAGAATTTTGAAAAGGTGAAATGTTAATATTTCATTCCATTTGAAAATACAAATGAGTATGATCTTAAATAAAGGTTCAAACTTACGACCTTGCGCTTGCCAGGCACGCACTTGTGCCATGCAGCTGTCTCTCCAGACCAATACAGCACTTTTAATACACTCAGATAATTGGACGTTCCAACACTAGCAAAGTCAGAATATGACAGCTACAAAAATAAATGTGAGAAAATTTAGATCAATACTTGCTGTAATTTTCTTCCTAATATAAATATTTTAAATGGTATTTAAAACATAAGCATATAAATTGCAAGTGTGCAGTTACAAAAGTGAAAATATTAATATTACCACTTCTGTAGACAGAAAAATAGCTCAGATTGTAGTTACAAGAATCTGCTGTTTAGACATCACACATTACTCTAGTGAAAGCTACTATTCTGAATCAAAAGCTACAATGCCTTTTATACTTACCTAGATGAATCAATAGTATCTATACTTCCTCATGTGTGGCTTCTGTAGTCCCACACCATATGATTGCTATCCATGAAACTATACACGTCACTGCTGAAAGTTGTGATATGAGAAGTGTTTCATTGGTGTGGTGGATTGTGAACTGCAGGCCAACTTGTTATACCCAGCTCAACTGGGCATCCAACTATGTGCAAGAGCTCAGTACTAGGCTTTTCTTCAGCATCCAGGTCAAGTAGAGCGGTAGCTCTCATCAGGATTTGAAGAGTGGATTATGAGGGACCACTCACTTCTGCTGGGTGTGCAGGTCTCCAAAGAGTTCCACTGCATGATCTGCAACACTTCCTAATATTCTAGCCAACATGTTACAGAATTAGCTGCGCTACATGTAACTTAAATGTAATCAGTCAGTCTATAATCTCATTTATAAATAGCAACTAACAGAAATAAGCACTGCAGAAGTGTATTTTAATATATTACCTTCCCATGATACATACTTAATACAAAGTTTTAAAAATACATTATATGAAGTTTCATAAATTATGGATAAATGGTGAATTTCAAATAAATGCAATGAAAAACAGTATTTATATGGTTAAATTTGCAGTGAAATTGTTCTAATGGTTTTGTTTACAGTTATTCCCATTAAAACATGTGAAAATCTTTGTATTTCAACAAAAAGGAGAAAAAGCTGTATGATGTTGTTTTTCATAGAACACACTTTCGCTGTTAGATATTCAATTTTGTTTTTCATCTGAGTGGCATTAATAAGAGCTTTCAAACATTTTTGACAAATAAAATTGGTTCTTCCAATCTTGTCATCAAAATGTCACTAATACTCAAATTTAATACTCATATAACTTCCTCTTTCACATCATAGAACATGAGAATAAAAGCAATAACCACATGGTTTTCTGATTGGGCAGAACACACCTCAGGCAAATAGGATGTGTTCTGTTGATAGCAAGATAAGAGAGGACAGCAACTGGAAATGATGCTTGTGTAGAAGCACCCTGGGAGGCATTTGACACTGTTTTCAAGGCTGAGTGTTCCCTATAGCTGATGCATCACCAGTTACCCTAAAAAAAATAAATTTCAAAGGCAGATTTTTAAAATCACCTCTTTACTGTCTGCCTATTCTGTCAGCACAGCCATCTCCTCGTGGTTCACCCTGAAATAATGATCACTTTGGAGGCATTTGTACCCTGGGCCTGACCGGCTGGTTGCCTCTTAGTCTGCAGTGAGATTATTGATTGCAGATGCTTATTAAGCACATATGAGGCAATAAGCCATGAGAGTTGTTGGTAATTCAAGAGGCAAAACTAGTAATTATGTAAGGATCAGGAGGATTATTTCATATGTGGCCTTGGTAAGCATGAGTGATTGTTATCGCAGTGCTGTGATTACTGTGTGAATTTAAATGTATTATTATTGATTTTTTGTTTTTATTGCATTTTAAATTGACAGAATTTTAACACAAATAATTCATTCTATTCAACTGCCAGATTCTAGTACAGTAATTTGATTATTTATAGACATGTGCATCGGTTAAAATTTCTACTGCTCAGTTCATGGCAAAACACACCTGTGTGCTTTTCAAACATGCTTCCGTTTCAGTGCTTTCTAAGTGTAACATATATGGAGCTGGAGAAGGGCAGTGTATGTTCCTTGTTGATCCATTGGGTGTATTGTATGGTACATAAAGATGCTCGTTAAATCATTAAGTAGCATTGAACTTTCTTCCACAATGAAATCTGATATTACTATGTCTTGATTTTTTCTTTTGTAAGTAAAATCTGTCAAAAGGCACTTTCAAAAGTCAAAATTATCAACAGATAATTTCAAAAGTTAAAATCGCAAGAAAAGCTGGCACCTGAAAAAATGCCAATAATCTTGAGTTTGAATTTAGCAAAACAAGCATATTTAGTATTACTTTAAATGGTTAGTTGTCGCTATGCCACATTACTTCAAACTGAAAAATAAAGAAATGCAAATTTTCTAAAATGCTAAAGATAGTAACTGGAGAAAAAGTATATGCAATCTTTATATGGTAATTTATGACACAATTGCCATTCATTTGCAATATACACTACAGAGTGTGTCCGTATTCAGCGTTGTGGACTTAATTCTAAAAACAGATAAAACCTCCAACTTCTTCATGGAACACATAAAACTGATTTGTGAAAGCTTAGCTTAGGATATTCAACACATCAGAGTTAAAACTGAATGATGATAATTAATACTTTTCTTATGGCCAACATACACTGACTAAATACCATGCATACACTGTGTATGATTCTAGTGCAGAAGTAACTGCCCAAGTGTTTTAAAAGTATATTTGTAAACACAGCTCAATCTATAGTCTCTGAGCTGAAGATAGGATACTCAGAAAAGATCGATCCAATCTGATGCAATGTCTGCCTAGCAACAAATTTTTTGCTTTTCATCATAGTACTGTTCATCTATGTTTCCATATTCTGATTCCACTTTCAACAATATGTGCATCCATTCCCTGAAGAAATACTGAGTGATTGTTGTATGATAACGCTATTTGTAGGTTCTATGGTAATGAAGATGTGTAAAATCCTTTCTTTGTGTGTATGTGTGTGTGTGTGTGTGTGTGTGTGTGTGTGTGTAATAGAATCAAGATGTAAGAGCTTCAAAGTCCCTTATTTCACATAAGTAAACTGTAATGCAATATACAGAGAGTAGGTAAATATGACAAAAGAAAAATGTAAATGAAAAAATGAGAAAAATCATTTGGTGAATGAACTTGATAAAATAAAAAATCCTTTAATCCAATAGATATTGAATTTGAGATTTATAGAGGTTCTAAGGGAAGGCATACATTTGTTAGTTGGTTTTATATATCTACAGCTACACTTTCCAATGTGGTCACTACAAACCACACATGCTTTTAAATTTATGTATACAACTACTTTTCGTTAGTTCAATGAGAAGAAATATTGGTACCAATACTGTTTAAAAAAGTTATCATGTCTGTGTCTTATACTCAGAACAACTACTATAAAGACAACAAGGTGCACTGTATTAACACAAAAATAATAATAATCTTTTTAAAAAATTAGGCGACCTTAAAATTCTGATCCGAGTATCACATGTTCCGTTTCAATTGCTAAACAGCCACACGGTATTCCTGACCCTCAAATAGAACCTGGTGGGTAGAGAACATGTCCAACACCGCATAAGTTTCAGTTAGATAGAAATAGGTAAGAATTCAGAGAAAACATCACATTTGGATATGGCAGACAGAGAATCAGAGTGGATGCCAAGAGGACAAATGATGAGGCTAATTCCAAATAAGAGCAAAGAAGAGAAAGAAAGAGGTAATATGTACCTTGGGAATTGAAAAGTTTTAATCATGGAAGTATAAAATCTAATTACCTGTTAACATTTTTAATGTAATAAATAATCTTTTCTAAAATTGTATTTTATTATTATATGCTTGTTGTGAAATTCAGTACATCTAATATATCTTAATTCCTCTTTTTCCTCCATATTCCTCTTCTCTGCCTGCAGAGCCTATCTCCTGGTCGTTTATCATCCTTTAAGTTATTTATTTATTAATTCTTTAAATTTCTCATGTAATATAAAACATGTGTTATTTAATTTTCTCAGTTTAGGTGATTTCACTGAAATCTGATTTCTACTTCTGTCCTTAATCTTTCCTTTCCCTTATGGCTACCTTTCAATTGTTTTCTTCATTCACTCAACCACTGGTAGGCATCTAAGCTGTTACCATAGCTTAGATATTATCACTTAGGTTCCCATAGGCATAAATAAGCAGCTATTATCATACCATACAGTCTTTGATTCTTTTGGTAATATGCCTCGCAGTGCCATTAGTGTAGGAGGCTTTCTTTTCCCTCTCATTCTCAGTGCGATTTATTGTTCTTTATATTCTTGATGATAACCATTATAACTGGGAGTAAGCAGAAATATTACAAGCAGTTTTTCTCTGAGATGGCTAGAGATATTGCTATTTTTTTAGTACAGCTTTTTTGACCATTTGAACTTATTTTAAGAGAGTCTAAGCAGTTCAGTTTTCCATCTTAGCACTGATTCACTCTTATTGTCTTTTTCGTTTTTTCATGTTACGTGTTTGGTACATGGTCTCACCATACAGCTTGGACTTAAAGTGACCTTCCTGGTTTCAGCCTCCTTGTGTTGGGATTACAGTTGTGTGCTACCACACTTGACTCATTCAATCCTCAATGCATCCTGGGGGTGAGGCTGGCAAGGGATGTAGGACCAGAGTTGGAACACCCGGTCCCTGTGCTTGCCAAAATAAGGCATTTAGTCTGCTGAGTATCTTGCTGGCCCTTTTAGTTCCCTTTTCTTTTTCTTTTTATAGGATTCCTTTAGTTCTTTCTGTATTGTAAATACTGACCTGCAGTACAGCCTATTAATCTAGAGTAGCTATTAGAAGATTAGATATCCAATATTTTCCCATTCTATAAGTTGTATATTCACTCTGTTAATTATTCCTATTCAAAGTAGAAAATGTTAAAGTTGTCCTATTTTAAATTTTAAAAATTTGAATTTTTGAAATAGTGCTATTTTTTATTTTTAATATTTTGTAAGTGTTTTTATTTATTTTTATTTCTTTATAATGTTTTTGGTGTGTTTTAGGACAGAGTCTACATCATTCTACTGTTTTCAGCCACCCTAGTGCTGGCATTACAGCTGTACACCACCACAGCCAGTCTCAATTGCCATCTCAGTGCACTTCATGGGCAGGGCTGGCATGGAACAATGGCGATCGAGCCCCAGCTATTGTGCTCGGCCTAAGCAAGCACTTTAGTCTTTAGGGCACTGAGCTATTAGGCTGGCCTTCCTATGTTTTTTTTGAGTTCTATTCAGGGTGCATTTGCCTGTGCGTACAGCTTCAAGTGTTTCTACAATGTTATCTGCATGAAATATCATTGTTTTGTTGTTGTTGTTGTTGTTGTTGTTGTGCAAATAATTCTTTGTTCCATTTTGGCATGCTTTCAGTATGCAGTAAGAATAGGGAATATGCTGTCTTTGTTTGTGGTTATTCAATTTCACTAGCACCATTAACAAGGCTTTTCTCAGCACATATTATTTTTCTCTCTGTCAAAAATAATATGACTGAAGCTTCTTCGGATTTTGTCTGTGTTTTTTTTAGTGCTTAATATAAATTTTATTTATTTATTTATTTATTTATTTATTTATTTATTTATTTATTTATTATTCAATAATAGGTATTATAGCAAACTTCAAAGAAGTCACCTAGAAAGAATGTTGGATACTATCAGAAAATGGTGTAAAAACTTTACACAGCACAATAAAAAATTTTTAACAGTGGTTGCATTACTTATTTTCATCATCAAAGCAGTATAGATCAATAGACATAGAAATATAAGGCTGATCAAACAATTAAACATTAACCCTTTCAATAAACATTATTTTTTAAACTCTTCCAAATGCATTTTGTAGCCGGGCGTGGTGGCGCACGCCTGTAATCCCAGCAATCGGGAGGCTGAGGCAGGAGGACTGGTGCGAGTTCCAGACCAGCCTGGCTACAAAAGTGAGCTCAAGGCCAGCCTCAACTGCATAGCGAGACCCTGTCTCAAAAAGCCAAGAAAACAAAAAACAGAAAACAAAAAAACAAAAAAGCAAAACAAAACAAAACAAAAAACAAATGCATTTTGTATGTAAGTCACTCTTCTCAAAAAAATGTAGGGGTTGAGAATGCAGAAAATGCAAGATACTGACATTAATTCCTGGTACCACTCAAAATTTATTTATTTCTTCTTTAGATTTCTTATACTAGGGAGACTATAAGATATTTGCATATGTAGGTCTGGTTTATTTCACTTACGAGTAAACATTCAAGATACATCCATTTATATATGAAGTCTACTAGTTTATCATTCCTTATAGGTGAGTAATATTCCATTTTATGTAAATGCCATATCTTTTTCAACCATTCTTCAGATGATGGGCATTTTGGTTGTGTCCAGGATTTGGCTATCACGAATTGTGCTGCTATAAACATAGGTGAACAGATATCACCATGATATGCTGTTTTCAGTTTTTCTGGAAAAATTCCCAGTAGGGGAAAAGCTGAATTGAATGAGATTTCCAGCTCTAGTTTTTTAAGGTGTCTCCACACTGCTTTCCATAATGACTGCACCCAGTCTGTATTCCCACCAGGAGTGGAGAAACATTCCTTTTTCCCCCCCGCAACCTCTCCCACATTTATTGTTGGTTGATTTCTTTATAGTAGCCATTCTTTCTGGGGTGAGACAGTGTCTAAGTATTGTTTTGATTTGCATTTCGTGAATGGCTGGCAATATGGAGCATTTCTTCATTTAAAAATGAAAACAACACTCTCTTCACATACATGAAGTACGTTTCAACTCTTTTTTTTACAGTAATTTTTACTACTTTTTTTTTTAATGTATTTGACACAGAGTCTCACCACACAGCTTGGACTCATAATGATCTTCCTGTTTTCAGCCTCCTCAGTGCTGGGATTACAGACATGTACCACCACGCTGGGAGTCTTTGCAACCTTATTTTAATTGGAATTGAGCATCTACTTCTATTAAAAATGAAATATCCCCAGATAGAGTGACTTTCTTTCTAAATGATCCTACTCTGAAATACTTGGGTATTTTGCGTGCATGTCCACCAGGTAAACAAAACCATTGCAACAACCCATGATATTGAAGTGAATGCTATCTCAGCAAAAAGAGACAGCTTTAAAATCTATCACTGGTTCATATAGGGTAGCAAATAAGTATGTAGAAGTCCTATTTGTCAATAAGAAATATGGTAGTTTCATTAATATAATTTTCTTATTGATAAATATATTTCACAAAGAGTTTTATATCCTTAAAACTCTCAGTATTTGCAAGTATTTAAATTTTGTAATTGAATTTATTATTGTAAATTTTTAAAAATAATCTCATAGATTTAATTCTGCCTACAGAATGAAAACAAAAATTTATTTATTTTTTCAACAGGTCAAGTTTAAGGAAAATTTCATTTGCAGTAGATCTGCCATCCTAATTATTAATACATTTTATAATTGCAATTATTGAACATTACTCGTTGAGATATAGTACAAATTCGTCTGTAGTTTATCTCAGTTTTATTCCTGTGAAATTACTTTGATGAAAGCAATCCAAAATATTTTGCAAAGCCATCTGGGATAAGGTCATAATTTTAAAGTAAATGGTTTAATAAATGATACAAAAATTTAAAATACTGGTTTATTTGAAAGCTTCTGGTAACCAGTACACAGTTCAGCTTTGGCTTAAGGTCTGAGAGTTCTTTCACATGCTTGTGAGGTCTGGATATGATGGCATTTTCTCAATAAATACTGAAAGGTCTGGGCTTTTGTGAATAGTCTCATGATTACATTACTTTTACTTGTCCAATAAGAGGCACGCTAACCCAAATTCTCTATTACCAAGGTGAGAGATATGATACTTTGCAACAAAAGGAATGAAGATTTTTCTTAAAGGTCCACTATGAAATTAGAGTTGTACTGAATGAACACAGTGCTTAGTAAAATTCTAAGCATTTGGTCTTCAAGTCCAAGAATCATCATTGTCTTTATCCCACAGTTAGTTGATGGAACACCAAATAAATCTCAAGTTCTATTTACTTTTGTAACACTTTTATTTCCAGTATGGGAAACACGTTTTTAAATTTGTAGATTAGTTTACGAACTACTGCATCAACAATGCATTAGTGGAAGGCAAAAGTAATCAAAATTTTGTCAATGGGACCAATTTTATTTTCAAAAATTTTGGCAGATATGTTTCTTTTTTAATTTTTTTTATTTTAAAGAGTAAAAATATCAGAAACAAAAGCAGAAAAAAACAGTAACAAGTAAGAGTACATATAGTACAAAATTTCAAAGCAAGAAAAATTTAACGAAGGTTGTATTACATATTTTCATCATCTAATCAGTATAAATCAACAGACATAGGTATGTAAAACTGATCAAACAATTAAACATTAACATTTTCAATAAACTTTATTTTTTAACTCTTCCAAATGTATTTTGTATTTAAGTCATTCTCCTAAAAAAAATTGGGGGTTGAGATGCAAAAAACGCAAGGTCTTGAGGTTGATTCCTTGTACTGCCAAAAATTTATTTATTTGTTTATTTATTTATTTATTTATTTATTCATTTGAGTCCTTTCACTAGGGAAACTATACAATATTTGCATATGTACATCTGGTTTATTTCACTAATGAGTATATATTCAAGATACATCCATTTATATATGAAGACTTCTAGTATATCATTCCTTATAGCTGAGTAATATTCCATTCTATGAAAATACGACATTCTTTTTAGCCATTCTTTAGATGATGGGCATTTTGGTTATTTCCAGGGTTGAGTTATCCCAAATTGTGCAGTTATGAACATAGGTGCACAGATATCACTATGATATGATGTTTTCATTTCTTCTGGAAAATTGTCCAGTAGGGGGATAGATGGATTGAATGAAATTTCTATCTCTAGTTTTTTTAAGAAGTCTCCACACTGCTTTCCATAATGATTGCACCAATCTACATTCCCACCAGGAGTGGAGAATTGGTCCTTTTTTCTTGCAGCCTCTCCAACATAAGTTGTTAGTTGATTTCTTTATAGTAGCCATTCTTTTGGGGGTAAGATGGTATCTAAGTGTTATTTAGATTTGCATTTCATGAATGGCTAGCAATGTGGAACATTTCTTCATGCATTTATAAGTTTATTGAGTTTCTTTCTCTGAGAATTGTGTGTTCATCTCAGATTCCCATTTCTGGACTGGATCTTTGAATTTTGAGAGCCTAATGGTTTTTAGTTCTTTATAAATTCTAGATAGAAGACATTTGTCTGAATATTTATTGGTTAACTATTTTTAAAAATTCGTAGGTTGTCTTTTCACTCTATCGGTAATTTCTTTTGACATGAAAAAACTTTTCAGCCGGAGGAGGTCCCACTTGTTGATTCTTTTGCGTGTTAAACGTGCATTTTGATTCTTGTCCATGAACTCTTTGCCTACCACAATGTCTTTAAGATTTCATCTGACTTTCTCCTCTGGGAGATTTAGAATTTCTCTTTTAATATGTAGATTTTCAATCCATTTTGATTTTAGTTTAGTGTATGGTGATAGACCTGGGTTAAGTTTTAGTTTTCAGCATGTGCAGAACCACTTTCTCCAGCACCATTTGTTAAAGAGGCTATCTTTCTTCCAGGAAACATGTTTGACCCTTTTGACAAAAATAAGGTGCCTGAGTGTGTTTGTATTTATTTATGCATCTTCTAATCTATTCCACTGATCCTCAGGTGTATTTATTGCCAATACCATGTTTATATCACAGTAGCTCTGTAGTATAATTTTAGGTCAGGAATTATAATGCCCCATGCCTTACCTTTGTGACCCAAGATTTTCTTTGCAATTCTGCGTCTTTTTTTTTTTTTTGCTTCCAAATAAATTTTAGGAATGATTTATTCAGTTCTGTGAGGTATGTTGATGATATTTTGATAGGAATTCCTTTAAATCTGTATAAAAGTTTAGGGAGTACGACCATCTTCACAATGTTGGTTTTTTTCCCTGCCCAAGAGTAGGGAATATCTTTCCATTTTCTGAAATCCTCGAGGATCTCTTTTTTCAGAGTACTGTACTTTTCATTGAAAAGCTCTTTTACTTCTTTAGATAGGTTAATTCCTGAGTATTTCATTTTCTTCAGTGCCATTGTAAAAGGTATTGTTTCTCTAATTTCTCTCTCAATGTGTTTGTTATCTGTATAAAGGAATGCCATTGACTTCTATGTGTTGACTTTGTAATGTGCTATGCTACTGAAATTGTATATCAATTCCAGCAGCTTGTTGGTAGAGTTTTTTGGGGTCTTCCAAATAAATGATCATGTCATCTGCAAAGAATGATAATTTAACTTCTTCTTTACCTATTTTTATTCCTTTTATTTCTCTCTCTTGTCTAATGGCTGTAGCTAATGATTCCAGAACTATACTGAATAGGAATAGTGATAGAAGATATCTTTATTTTGTACCATATTTGAGAGTAAAAGGCTTCAGTTTTTCTCCGTTTAGAATTATGTTAGCTGGTGGATTATCATAGATAGCTTTTATCAGATTGAGGTAGAGTTCCTCTATTCCAAGTCTCTCTAGGACTCTGAACATGAATGCGTGTTGGACTTTGTCAAAACCTTTTTCTGCATCAATGGAGACAATCATGTGATTTTTTTGGCTTTGGCTCTATTGATATGGTGTATCACATTTATAGATTTTCATATATTGAACCATTCTTGCATTCCTCGGATGAATCCTATAGCAATATGCCCAATTGATATCCTGAGAAGCAAGGAACAAGAAACAGAACCCAGGGAGAGATACTGTCTTTGGTAGGTCCCAGAAAGCTGGGATTTACACCTGCAGTTAGCTGCTTCCTTTGTTGGTTCCCTGTTTATTGACCTCTTTCTTGGGATGTTAAGGGTTGTCATCTCCCCTGCTCCTTGGTTATCTGTTAGCATCTGTGTGAACCTAGTGTTAGGCCAATGGTAGAAGACATAGTAATTTGTAATCTGTAAAGGAGTCTTGCACATTCCATAGCCTTCTTGTAGCCCTCAATAAAAGTGAGCTGTTTCTGCAGCTCTGGGCTCACTTTGAGAGAGACAAGTCTCAGAGAGTCCTCTAAAGCTTATTCATTGGGTCTTCTCATCATTTCTTTCAGCACCGACGCAAAACAATACAAGAAATCCTACTTGGTCATGGTGTATAATCTTCTTGATGATTCGTTGTATTGTAGTGGTGAGGATTTTATTTAGAATTTTTGCATCTATATTCATGAGAGAAATTGGCCTGTACTTCTCTTCTTTAGTTGTGTCTCTTTCTGGTTTTGGTATCAGTGTAATACTAGCTTCTAGGAATGGTTTTGGGAGGATGGCTTCCTTTTCATTTTCAATGAAGATTTTGAGAAGTATTGTGCTTATGTCTTCTATAAATTTCATGTAGAATTCACTGGTGAATCCATCAAGTCCTGGACTTTTGTGGGTAAGCTTTTTATTACATTTTGTATTTAATTGGCTGTTATTGAATTGTTGAGAGTTCTTATATCTTCTTGGTTCAGTTTTGGTAATTTATACACTTCTAGGAATCTGCCCTTTTCATCTGTGTCTTAAGTTCTGTCAAAGTAGATTCTTAAAGTAGCTATGAATGATCCTCTGAATCTCTGCTGGGTCTGTAGTAATTTCACCCTTTTCATTCCTTATTGCTTGAATTTGAGTCCTTTCTTTCCTCCTTTTGATGAGGTTAGCTAGGGGCTTTTCAATTTTATTTAATCTGTCAAAGAACCAGGTTTTTGATTCATTAATTCACTATATTTTTTGTTTCATTTGTAATAATTTCTATTCTAATCTTTATAATTTCCTCCCGTGTTTGCTCTTTGGATTTTGTTTGCTCTTCCTTTTCTAGTCAGTTTAGGTGCTACATCAGAGTATTTATTTGTTCCCATTCTGTCTTCTTAATATGTGAGTTCATGTCTATAAATTTCCCTTTAAGAACTACTTTCATTGCATTCCATAAATTCTGTTAAGTTGTGTTTGAATTTTTATTAAATTGTAGATATTGTTTAATTTCTTGTTTAACTTCATCTGTAACCCACTGATTGTTTATCAGGGTGTTGTTTAATTTCCAAGTATTTCTGGGGTTCTTGTGGTTTCTTTTATTTCCAATTTCATTTATTTCCAGTTTCATTGCACTGTGGTCAGATAGTATGCATGGCGTAATTACTGTTTACTTGCATGACCTAATCGATTAATATGTGGTCTATTTTAGAAAATGTCCCATGAGCAGCTGAAAAAAAATGTGTATTCTGAAGTGTTTTGGTGGAACACTCTGTGTATGTCCACTAAGTCCAGTTGTTGCAAGTTCTGGTTCAGATCTGCTACTTCTTTGCTCAATTTTTGTCTGCTTGACTTTTTTGGGATAAAGGGGTGTTAGGATTTCCTGTTAAGATTATCATAATGGATATGAGATTTTTCATGTACATTAAGGTTTGTCTTATATAACTTGGTGCTCCCATGTTCAGTGCATACATATTTATGTGTTACCTCTGCATCATGAATTTTTCCTCTTATCAGTATGTAGTGGCCTTCTTTCTTTCATTTGATCAAACTTGAGTTGAAGTTTAGAGTGTATGCAAACAAGATTGCTACCCCTGCTTTTTTCTGAGGTCCTGGAACATGTAGTACTCTTTTCAACCCTTTAACTTTTAGCCTGTGACTTTTTTATGAATTAAGTGTGTTTCTTGTATGGTTAGAATTTGCTTCATTATTCACTTTGTCAGTCTACTTCTTTTAATTGAATAATTAAATCCATTTACATTCATAATTATAATTGAAATGTATTGACTCATGATTGACACGAGTTTTACTTACTACTGTTTACCTCTTTTTCTCCTGTTTTTAATTGGTTGCACTCTTTGGTGGGTTCTTTCTGTTTTCATTCGTTGAATTTGGGTCATTTTTGTCTTTCTCTAAAATTTTTTTAGTATATCTAAAAAATGGCTTTGACGTCATTAAATTCTTTAGCTGTTCTTTTTCATGGAAATATTTTATTTCTCCCTCATACTTGAAGGAGAGTTTTGCTGGGTATAGTAATCTGGGCTGGAATTTGTTTTCATGAGGGACTTGAAACACTCTACTCCATGCTCTTCTTGACTTTATAGTTTGTGACGGGAAATTTGCCATTACTCTGATGGGCTTTCTTTTAAATATGTTCTGTTTCTTTTCTCTAGCAGCTTTTGGTATATTATTCTTTTGCTGGATTTCTAGGATCTTGACTATTATATGTCTGGGTGTGTTTTTAGTTGGGTTGATGTTATTGGGTCTTCTATATGCTTCAGTTACCTGAATGTCTGATTGTTTTCTCAAACTTGGGAAGATTTCTGCTGTTATTTCTTCCTATATTATTTTATATCATTTGTGTCGACTCCTTGTTTCTTGTTGATTCCTATTAATTTCACCTTGTTCCTGTTTGCATCGTCTTACAGATGTTGAATTATTTTTTTCCTGCATCCTAGTTCTTTTTAAGAAATCCTTTCTTACCTTTGCCTTAGTTGTGACTGTGTCTTTAAGATCTAAGACTATACTTTCATTTTGATTCATATTGTTTTGCCAGCTTAAAATTGAGATTTTATTTTCTTGTATCTCTTCGGAACTGTTTCATGTGATCTATTTCTTCCCTACACTGCTTAATCAAGAAATCCATCATTTTTCTATTCTCCTCTAATTTTTTATCAATGTTTTCTTTAGTTGCACTGAAGTCTTTCAGTATAGTTATCTTTTCTTTCTGTAGTTCAGAAATTATTTTTGTTCTGTTCTCTTCTCTACTTTTCTGTAGTTGTTCCCCTACTTCAGATGCTATTAATTTAGAGAGGTCTTTTTTAACTTCAGAGATTATCTTTCCCTTTCTTCCTCTAGACATTTCTGCAGTTGTTTTTTCACCTCAGAGCCTATTAATTCATGCATTTCTTTTTTTTTTTTTTTTACTTCAGATGTTATCTCTGATCTGAGTTGCTCTATACGTCTTTCCACTTGTATATCTACCTCAGAATCTACCGATTCAGAGATTTTTGTCTGCATGATTCCCATTTCTTGTATCGTAGTGTCTCCTGTACTTGTTACAGTTGGGCTGAGGACCTGAGATTGCATTTTGCTGCTTGTCTGTATCACTCTGTATAGCAGTGACCTTTGGTTCAGGACTCTGTGTCCATGGGCTAGTTGTTCATTCCAGGCTGCTGGGTTGGCTGAGCTGCTTATAGGTCGACAGAGGCAGGTCTCACTCATTTGGCAGGCCTCATTGCTGCATAGGCTATGCTTGTGTAGAGCTGGAGCTCTGACTCACGTGGAATACCTGGTGCTGGATAGGCTACGCTTGTGTCTGGCTGAAGGTATTTCTCACATGGCAGACCTAGCTGCTGGATAGTCTGCACTTGCGGCAGGCCTGAGGAGGTCTCTGGAAGGCCAGAGTTCTCAGGAGGACCTGAGGAGGTCTAAGGTAGGCCGGAGGTCTCACATGGCTTGGAGGTCTCTGGTGGATATGTTTCTTAAAACATTAGGGGATTGTGCAGAGGAGGATTGTTTCTGATGTGCAGGCATCTCCTCAGTTCCTTGGCCTGTCTGCATACATTGCTGTGTTACAAAGAGTCATCCAAGTGAATCTGCTGCTGATCAGAGTGCAACAAGGGTATGATGCACTTTATTACATAAATACAGTGTTAAAGATGATACAGGAAAGGGAGGTGCTTGTGTTCAGCACTAGGATTAGCTAAGGTGAGTCCCATTACCCTCTTCAAGCCTTGGATCTGGAGATCCGCAGGTGATCAAGAGTCTAGGTTTGTGAATTGCAAGCCCAACTGTGTAATACAAAAGATTCCATTTTGACTATGTTGAAAATAGATGGTGCCTTTCATACTCATTAATATGTCTTTATCATATTGTAATATTTTGTGTGCATTCTAATTATTTTGTGTTTATTGGAAAAAATATACCTTTTACATTAGATCAGGAAAAGAGACAATCAAGCGATTTATAAAAATAGCAAAACAATCTCCATAGTTCAGTGAGTCACTAGTTCTAGGACCTGTGGTATAATACCAAATTCCATGAAAATCCCAGTCCTGTGCAAGACTGTGTAGTATGAAACTTAAACACTTTCCTTTGCATTTAAAATTACCTCTGATTACTTAGTATACCCAAGTTAAACTTTGGTGGTCCTGTGAACCCAAATAGAGCTTATTTACCTATACTATGCTATTGACTTTCAAATCTTTTTCTTTCTTTCTTTCTTTCTTTCCTTCTTTCATGGCCAATTCAATGTCCCCTTGAGGTGGGACTGGCAGGGCATGTGGTGCTGGAGATAGAACTGTGGTCCCTGCACTTTGCCTAATTTTGCCTAAGCAGGATCTTTAGATTACTAAGCTATCTCACCAGCCTGATTTCACACTTGTTCTAAGTCCACGTAATTTCCAAAACTCCCATTAGCTACATCCTCAATCACTGTACAAATTCTAGGAAAACAAAAGAAAACTCAGGTCTAAAACCTACTGCACATGTCATTTCTGGTTGTGCCTTGTCTACTTTTAGTCATTAAGAGTGTGACTCTGTCTGGCTGTGCCCACATGAAACTCTTCCAAGTGTGCTATCTTTCTTTATAAAAATCGCCTGTTTATAGTTTAGTATGTGTGTCCTTTAGGAAACATACTTGCTAACAACTAGTGCTTTCTGACCAACTCTTTTTTTATTTCATTTTTTTTTCTTTTTTATTTTAAAGAGAAAAAAAATATATGAAAGACAGTAGTGGAGAAACAAGAGTTAATTATTGTATATCATTATCTATTTTGATATTAGCTAGTCAGAGGACAAGATATAGGCATTTAATTGTCCAAGCAATATTAACAAAAACTTTTCTTTCTAGTGAGCTATAGATGTTTCCTTTTCTGTTCCTTGTTTTTGCATGTGTTCTTGGATCTCCCACACATCTCAGAGAGGATCACAAAGCCTGGACCACCACGGTGCAGAGCAGCACCCGGCCCATGCTGATGCCAGGCTTTAGCCTCCTAGGGTGGATTGAGGCACAGGGGACAATTACGCTTCCTGGGTGAGTTCTGACCTCTGTAGTGCTTCTTCCATTGCTGTGGACACACAGGAGCAAGCCCTTCTATAGCTTTCCTGACTCTTCTTTGGTCATATATGCCATGATTTTGCTGTTATACCTAGCAGCTCGTATGAGGCAGCTAAAATAAAAGCTGTAGACTTCAAACAATTCTGAAGATTTTTCTGTCTATATATCTGACAAAGAAAGCAAAAAGTAACACACAAAGGGGTGTTAGAGTATGAGACACAGCATTAGAGGAAATACCTAGAATTAGGAGTGTTGTAGGAATCATAATTTTGGAGTGGCTCAAAACACCTTCCTCAACCACTGAAAATGTTTTCTGGGCTCCACAATATTGCTTAACTTTTCTTTAAAATTTGAGCTTGCAGAACCTCAAAATTATAAAGTAATGCTTTATGGCCTTTTTGAAATTAAAGTAATCAATAATTCATACATCTTGGGCAATTTGCTTCTTAAAATTGTTGCTCGTATTACCATCACTTTTGTGTATATGCAATTATTATTGTAGATTTTAAATGATATATGTGTGGAAAGTTTAAAGTCCCATATGAACAAAACATAAATAGATTTTTACTTAAATTGTATATAGCTTTCATGAAAATATTTAAATATATATTTTTAAGTTATTTTGACCTCATACATGTGAAACTATTATACAAAATCTACTATAGGCTAACCCTAACTATATTGTCCTATATTCTTAAAAAAAAGTTAAAGTTCATGGACAGAATGATATTTTTCTTACTATTTAATATACATTGTTAATGATATTCAATACTTTTATTAATGTAATTCCCTATTTTTAAAATATTTAAAATTTATTGTAGTTTAAGTAGGGAGAATTTTTACTATTGTTATTAATTGGCTAACTTCTAACTTTATATATACATATGCACTTATACATCAATTGATGACACAACTGGACTACATAGGCTATTCAATGCAAGTTTTATTGACAATATGAACAAACATTTTAAAATGAAATTCAAATATTTATTACACATTTAAGCAAAATATATTTTGCATAGTTCAGTGACTAACTGTGATTTGTCTTAAGTGGTAGCTCATCAAACACAAATGAGCACGTCTGCAGATGAGGACAGTCAGAGGAACCTGGAAGGTGAGCTGCCACCCCTCACCAGAAATTGCTGACTTGGGTCACTACTCCTCACCCTGAAGTCTGACCGGGAGACTCAGCAGCCGTAGCCCCTCCCCTCAACCTTTCACTGGGGTCTGCTGTGTCCTTCTTCCTCTGCTGGCCCTGAAGACTGACAGAGAGATCTGGCAGGCTAGCCTCTGCCTCCCCAGCTTTCCCATTGAAAGGCTTCCCCAGCCTTCCAGAGAGTCCTGACTACCACTGGGACCTACAGGAGTATTGCAGAGCACTACCTTGCACCAATCTACCATGGAGAGAACCTTGTAAATCTGGGGCTTGCACTCATCAGAGCCAAATCTTTCTTGAACTGTGGCTTGCCTCACTTTCCTTAATGAGGTAGAAACCACACGAGAACTCACATAGCAGGAGCTTTCAAGAGCCTATGCCACACTGCCAATCTGGGAGCCTTGCTGCCTTGCGTCCTGTCCATCTTCCGTTGTTGCAAAAAAAAAAAAAAATGACAAGAGGAAGAAACAAAAGTCAATCTCAGAATGCTAGCCCACATAAAACAAGTCCAGGAGACAAGGTCATAGAAGAAATTGGAAGTTACACACCTGTAATTTCTGAGATAATAGCAACCGAAGTGAAGATACAAATCAATTAGTCTATGGAGGAAATCAGATCAGAAATAATGTCTCAAGTAAAAAAAGAAATGATAACAATTATGAAAGAATTGATACAGCCAAGGAAGACACAGATAAAAAGTAGAAAGTAACAGGAAAATGATGGAAATATTGCATGAACAATGAAAGAACTAGAATGCATGAAACAGATACAAACTGATATCCAGGACTTTAAGAATTCTATTGAAAGCTGGCAAAATTACTTAAATGAAACAAAAGAGAAAATTTCAGACTTCAAATATAACAAGGAGCTAGCAAACACAGAAAGAAACATCATTAGTAGTTAGGGGAAATCAGGAAGTAAAAATAAAATATCTGCAAGATGATGTAAAGAAAGATAATGTAAGACAACAAAATAGCTGTATATAATATAACAGACATAAATGAATGTTTGGAGAAGTAGTAGCAGAAACTTTCCCGAGAATGGGGAAAGAATCTGATACACAGATAACCAAAGCAGATGCAACTCCAGCTAGCATAATCAAAATAAATCATCATTCAGATACATAATACTCAAGATCCCAGAAGCTGAGCAAGAGAACAGAATATTAAAATCTGTTATAGAAAGAAACAGGTCACCTACATTGGAACGCCCATAAGAATCATGGCAGAATTCATAAGCAGACCATCAGTTGAAGAAGAGAGCTTGGACTGAGACATTAGAGATCTTTAAAAAAAGCAACTTTCAACCCAGATTGATGTATTCTGAAAAACTATCCATTAAATATAATGGAGAGATTAGATACTGTCATTATAAAGAACAACTGATGAAATTCATGACAACCAAACCAATCCTAGAGTATTTTCATGACAATGTTAAAAATTTATCAAACACTATGTCAACTTCAGATAGAGAGAAACATTTCCTTTCACTGGGATTAACTCATATTATGGGTTCACCATGATAATCAATAGTCTGCAATATACCTGTTATTATGTATTAAGCATATATTAGAAAAATAGAATGAATAAATGTATGGATAGTTGAGTAAATGTATATGATAAAAGAATCAACATTATTAATCTAAAAGAGAAATAAATTTATTTACTGCTTTAGAGTAGCTTTTAAAACAGATTGATCAGATCACACATAACACCACTTTTTGATAAACATCCAAAATTTCATTGCACTTGTGGAAGAACCACATTCAGAATAAGAAACATGACTTGATCTCTTTGTAATTACTGAATCACTTTGATGTGTTTGTAGTAGTCCTCTTTTTATCACTGATAATTTGAAAGAAGACATATTTTACTATATGTAAACAAGGAACAGAAGAAAAAACTCATGAAAATTTCAAATAAAAACTATAAGTAAAATGACACTTATAAAATGCAGAGTTGCCAGATGTGGTGGTGCACACCTGTAATCACAACATTTAGAAGGCTGAGGCAGGAGGATCAGTGCAAGTTCGAGACCAGCTTAGGCTACAGAAGGGAGCTCAAAGCTAGCCTGAACTGCATAGTGAGACTCTGTCTCAAAAAGACCAATAATAATAACAATAATAATAATAATAATAATAATAATAATAATAATAATAAATATAAAATGCAGAGAAATGTACACATCCATTTTCTGAAGGTAAGCTTTCCAGAACATCATAAAGACTAACAATTGCTTATGGGATTAACTCTAGATCCTTCACCTTCTTGATATTTTATCATGATTCCTCTTGCTCATAAAACCTGCTTTAACTTTTTGCCTTCTTACTAACAGTCTCTGTTGCCACTCTAATCACTGGGACTATTGTAGGAAGTTACAAAGGCACTCCCTAGAGGAAAACTAGTTTACAAGCAGGGCAGTGTCTGCTAGGATCAGTAATAAAGCATTTATGTCTCACTGTGGTCTTATTCCTGTCTTTGATTTCAAAATAATTCATCCACTTCTCTGTTTTTTTTTTTTTTCATTTTACAAAATCTAGCCATATATTCAAATCTTATGTTTAGGTAAATGAGCAACAAGCCAACGTTGATGATATTTCCAACTCTGGTATCTTGGCCTACCTATAATATGTGTGTCTATTCAAGATTATATTTATTAGTAATCATTTAATCCATTCTTTGTATTGAATCTAAATTTTTGCTGTGCTAATTTGTGCAGTATTTAGTGCCATCACCACCAACTCTCTACCTACTCTTCTTTGTCTTCTTATAATAACAGTACTTTTTAATCTGATATTTTCTAACTGTTTCTTGAACTGTATTATTTTAACCCTGAAGATTTAGTAAAGAAAAATAACTAAGGAGAGTAGCACTGCTAGAACCCAAGAGTTATACCTTTTATTTTACTTTATTTTATTTATTTTTCGTGGATACAAGGTCTCACTACAGTTCAGACTCATAGTGATCCTCCTCTCTCACTTTCTGCAGAATCTGGGTTACAGGGGTGCACTACTACACCTAGATTCAGGCCTGCCCTGTGTGCCCTGGGGTTCTACGACCAGCACTGCATGTGGCAGTGGGGATCGAATTCAGGACCTTGTGCTTGCCAAGCAAGCACTTAGACTGGGGAGCTATCTCCCCAGCCCAGTTTATTACTCAAGAAATTATATGCACAAAAACTCCACTGAAGTTCTATGTTTTATTATAAAATGCAACTTTCTGGAAGATCTAAACCTATAAGA